>VYZV01027139.1:37618-50428 GCA_013401275.1 Pandion haliaetus | reverse complement strand
TTGGTCGTGTCAGAGGATACACCTTGGTTTTCTTGGCTGAAAATGCTAGAAACCGGTCTAGCTGACAGAGAGCCCAAATGCTTGATGTTACCTTTACCCTTTGCCTCCTGACAAAATGTTGCCGAGAAGTAAATTAACAGAACAGAAAATAGCTGAAACGTCTTCAAGTTGTTTCTTTGAAACTGGCTGGCAATGAGAACCTTACAAATGAAATTATACTCACTTTCAGGAATGCCACCATCAAGATAGAATCAAAACCAAGCATTATTTACAAAAGGAGGAGTAATTTATGACAGGCATCCAAGGGAACGCCCTCTTAAGGAAGAGACTTAAAGAGTATGTTCTTTGGGAGGGGAAATATAGCTACAAGCTTTCCCTATCCTCATAATAAAGGCAGTATTAAAGCATCAAGGGTTTTTCCAAAACTACATTTAAAATTTGTTTAAAATAGTGGGTAAAGCTTTAACTGACCCAGCTTGGTTCTCTACAATTCAATATTACCGAGAAGAACAGAAAATTGGAATGGCTGTAAAACACTTACCAGATGACTGTACATTTCACTATCCATTTTCATGGGTATTACATAACTCATCTGAAATTCTACTCTAAAGCAAGAAGACTACAATGGTGTTTTATAGTGTGTTCCTCCTCCCCCTCTCCGACAGGTACTAAAGGAGCAAGGGAGAAATTAGACTTGCACAGAATTAATTCTGACTCATTAAATGAAGCTTTTTAAGAGTCAATGAAACAGTGTTCACCCATTACAGCTCATCATCTCAAAAAAAATGCAAGCTCCTGGGTATGGCAGCTGCACCGTTTCTCAAAAACCTCCCTCTGCATTCACAGGGATCATCACTGCTAACTCCATCTCACACATTTTATAAGCCTTCATTCAAAGCGAAGCATTAGGAAGCAATAACATTTTATAGCAATCTGTTTCCTACTATCCACATTACATTTCTCTGTGTAACATGAATTTACCGTTCTGAATGAGAAAGACCGAACTTTTCATTAGTCAAATAACCTACCTCACTTACAATTATCAAGCAAAATAGAATCATCAACTGGTTTTGTACCACATATGTACTTGGGAAGAGAAAACAGATGCACTAATTATCTCTAGCAGATCCCCTGTGAGCTTCCTATAGGACACTTCCATTCTCTGTGTATCTCATTCCCATAAACCAGAAGCAGTGCAATATCCCTACAGGGAGTTTGTTCTCCACAGTTAATCATGAAAGAGTAAAATTTAGATAATAGCTCTTTTCATCACTATTCCAATCTGAAATAGATCCTAATAATGAACTTATTGCAGCAATTGACGGTATTTTTATATTTTTAGACACTTCCTAGCAAGATATTCAAATTTACTTCAGAAGGCCTACCTTTGCACTGTGTGGACTGCTAAAAAATACAGATCATACTGAGGTAAGCATTAGGCCTTAACATGCTGCAATTTCTTTCTTTTTTACTATGGTGAGGATTCAAATGGAAAAGAGACCTCATAAATCTACATATGTATATATGGTACACAGTAAACCTACTGTTAACCAAAGGTAATAATTTTGCTAGAATTGTACAGAAGCAAAAGTCCAGATGAAAAAAATGAATAATTTGGATATATATCCATGTGACTCAGTGATCTTAATACGGGGAAGAAACACCAACTTGGAACATATTTAGCCTATTTCACATTATCAGCAAGGCTGGCCAACTCTTGGTGTTTAAACTAGAGATGCACAGAACAAATCATAAAGCTACTTCAACGAAAGTGAGATTTGAGTTTTAAAGCAGGTAATTAGACCCATATATATGATCATTAGAAAGACAGAACTCTGCCAATACCAGGTAATTCAGATCACATTTCAAAGCAACTGCTTCAGGGTAAACCTTGTTACAAATATCACCAGGCGGAAAGATATACAATAGCATGAAAACCTTTGTAAACATCCTAGAAGCAATACATACTGTGATAAAGTGAAATGAACTGAACTGCCTGGAACTCATTTTAAAANAAATTAAAAAAAAAAAAAAAAGTTACCTTCAGATGCATACTGGCAGCTCTGCAGCTCTGCTTTGGACAAGTAGCACTGCATTGTCTCTTCAACCTCTTTACTAAGATATTAACACAAACAAATGGCAAGTCTTCAGATAGTAAACTTCTTTTATTTACACTTACCTCATCATCAATAGCAAAGCTCCCCACTCTTCCCAGAAGATAGTTTTCTGCTGTTTATGTTTTTCGGTTTGCCCCCTGGAGGAGGGGACATCCAGGTCTCTTGACCTGAACAGCCCTGAGCTTTGCTCGTTGGGTCTTTGCAGGAGACCTGAATTTGGTATGGTCAAGCTCTTTCCCTGACCCTCTACCACTGTAACTCCAACCCAACCTTATCAGACCTGCAGATTATCACAGTCTCAACCTAGTATTTCATAGGCTTCCAGCAGATTTGTTAGAAATACCATGCGTTTCATGAGGCAATGACACTGATGAACAATAGTTTGCTTTTTAATATGGAAAAAAGAAAACTGTTTCCATGATTCCTGTGTGTTTGAGAAAAGCGGCAATCTTTCACCTCAGTCCCATTCTCAGTCAAAGCCTCAATACATGTCAAGTTGTTTTGCTTGCCTCAGTGAAAAAAAATTGAGCAGGGTGAGCAGCCTCACAGGTGTGCTGGAGCACAGGCTGGGCACGGTTGCATGCTGCCCTTCTAAGGCCCACCACTGCCAGAAGTTACTGCAGAGCACAGCTGTCCAGGCTCTGAAGCAGCACTAAATGCAAGGTGATTAGCAAGGAGAGCAAGATAGTGTTTACAGTTACATATCCATTAAGAAGACACACATACTCCAAAAAGCAAACTGTCCAAAACAACATCAGCTGTCACCCACTGAATAATTACAACATTTGTTAACTCTTCAATTCCATGATTAAGTAATATTGCCTTTGCAGGCCCTCCTTAAGGCCTCTAATGGATAGATTTGAAGAAGCAATCTTCACAGAATTTTTTTGCTGAAATTTTCGAGGAATGCACCATGAGGCACCTCACAAAAATGGAACGTTTCAGCCCAAAGTGTGTCAAAGTCATAAGGAAATGGGGAGCTGTTTTACAATGCAAAGCACCTGACAACTATAACAACCTATTCTGTAATGCACATGACTACTACAGTACACTACTCCGTCTCAGTTGCCTCTTTTCTCAGAGCCCAATTCTATTGTCAACTGTCATGTGTTTTTTCCCAGTGGCAATCCCAACAGGCAAATGCAAGGTGCTTCCTCTTCCATGGGTTGCAGTACTGGGTTTGTGCCAAGTGCCACCAGCCCTGTCAGTGCTTAGTGGAAAGGGAAGTAATTCAGAAAGACCTTACTGAAGTGACCCGTGGTAAAGCTCCAACTTCGGAGGACCATAACAAATGCGTATTTCTGAAAGGAAGATAGGCTATTTTGTAGGGCTGTGCAATGGAAGAAAACTGTACTGGGCCATAAAGAGACTTCTACCTGCTTCTACACCAATGAAACACCAAAAAGGAACAGAGACTGCTCCATTTACCATCTGCCTTCCCTATTTCATCCATTCCAATTGTATTCTTTCTTTCAGTATTAAATGGGCTAAGTTTCAGCCACTTGAAACTAGCTGTAAGAACACTAGCTCCTATTAGTTTATTTTACTATGTTAATCCACTGTTTTCTGGCATATATGATTTTTTTTTGCTCTGCCCGTAAGAGCTTGTGTCATTCTTTGGTTTATTTTAAATTTACTTTTCTGTAAATCTAGACAAGAGTTAAAAAGTAAAGGAAAAAATACAGATTACTCTAAGTCTCCATTCAATCATTTCTGTTCAGCGATGTGCCTGCAATCCCTTAGCATATCCATTATTCTAGCTTGAAATATGTTTCCCACCAGTTTTTTAAGCTGCTGGTACCTTGCACGGGATAATACAAAGTCGGCATTAACCTGCAACAAGAAAAAGTTTAGGAAGAAAATTATTCATATGCATACAACTGGATAGGGACCATCACAGCATACCTACCCATATGTTCTTAGTACCATAAGCAAAAACCTCATAAGTGAAAAACAGTAGTTAGGCAGCCAACAACACTGCAGCTGAGGAAAGAAAGAAAAGGTATTTAACGAACTGAGAGGGAAGTTCACATAGCTGATTTTGTTCAGTATGCAACAATGTCCAGGACATTTCATGCTCACCAAGGGCAGCCACTAGAGCTTTGAGAATGCGTGATCAGAATTACAGCTCTCTGACAGGATCAAGAACTTCCATGAAGCAGAAGAAAAGTAGAAAGGTATTCTACCAGTTCAGATTGCTTCAGGCACACACTGTTCTGTAACAAGCCAACAACTGCATATTCACGTGTGTGGGAGAGTCCTGTGTCATCTCTAAGGACGGTTCAGCTGAAAACACTACTAGGGAACCTATTACTAGCAAATAGGAAACCAAAAAGCCACTGGTGTTGAAGAGAAGTATTCGAAAAGGTACATGGCTTATGACTATTTTTTGGAATGAAGGATCATGATTGCTGCATTTTGTAGAACTAAAAGACTACAGCCAGTGTTAGTATAAACTGACTGAGGATGCTAACAGATGCTAAATGTGCTACTTTTGAGGCCCCAGATACCCTTCCCAAACAAAAGTTTTTCTTCAGGCCTCCACATTTGTGGATATTTCAATAAATCTGTCCTGCTTCATGTACACAGCACTACACGAAGTAAAATCTGCCTTCCTGGAAAGAGGGGGACCTCTGTTATCCAGGCATTTATCTTCTTTTTTTTAAAGCATAAAATAATTGTATTTTATCCTCAAGAAAAAAGCTTTAAGGAATTTACAATATAGACCTTTATTGGATACTGTGCTAGCTTCTTAAGCATGTTTTGCAAGAGAATAACGAACAACAGGCTAGAGCAACAGCATTTGAAGAAAAGAAGATGGAAGAGATATCTTTATCCAAAGGAAGTTACTAAAATGGTATTTTCCTTATTTCATGTGAAAAACTTGTGTTACAACTTGCAAGGACAGGCTGAAGTGCTAGCTGAACTTTAACTCAATCTGACACAATCCACAATAGACCTTTTTCATTTTTTTCTTCTTTTTTTAAGCAGCCCAAAACAGAAAAAAAAAGAGCTGAAGCTTTAAAATCAACTATTTCAACATTCGGGGAAAAAAAATTAAATAAAATGGCATTTCTCAATTAAAAAGAAAGTTTACAGAATTTTTTCCAGTCTTATTTCCCACACACATGCAAACGCACAATTCTAGTTCTAATATTTTCTAGAGTTGTTAATGAATGGATAGTTGCTTATTGAAAAGCACGATCAGAGAGTCCATCTCATCATGACTGCATAGCACTTAACCTTCTTGTATAAATACCAGTCATATTTCTCCCATAAGAACTTTTCCTTAAGCACTTAAAATTGTATTATTCTATTTAAATCAGAGACATAAAAATGTGATATAAAATGTGAAACAGTCTTAGGAAGTGGCTGGAGAACATTTGCTTTGCTCTATATCTTATACCTTCAAAATGGAAATCTGAAGCAGATAAAGATTGACTCATAATAGCAGTTAATGAAAATATTAAGTAGGCTGCAATTAATTAAGAGATATGTTGCTTTTTTAAACTTCCCTTCTGTGTTATAGCCTTCCTTTTTACCTCATTTTGCTCAGTCCAACTCTTCGGACAGCTATTGACAGCGATTGCCAAAAATACCACAGGCTTTCCTACAGAAAACCCTACTGATACTGACTGCTAAATCCAGTAGTGCATGTCAATTCAATGACTCGCATCGCTTACTTCATTTTAATCTCCTTTCATGTTGAGGACCTGAAGTTTTACAGTTTCGTTACAGCCTGCTCCTTTGCCCATATACCTAGGACTAAGTAGAACAAGTAGGAAAAGCCCACACTGGCTGTCACTAGCAGCATTTGTGCTGTTGTGATAGCAGGCTTTAACTATTTACAATTTCTCTACAGCTTAAACAAAGGGAACAGAAACAGGAACAACTCTCAGTAATGCAACTCTGCTTGCTACAGAGTAGTAAGGTTTAAGAAGGAAGTACCCTGTTTCCTCTTTCCTCTTGCTTCCTTCCCTACAATGCTGAAGTCTAGAAAATAGAGGAATAGCCACAATCGTGTTTTAAGCTGTGCATTAAACAGAACCAAAACAGACATTCAAATCTAAGACTTCAGTGCTTGATAGTGTGGTTTTTTACTTTCCTGCTCAAACAGAATGACTACACTTACTTGTGGCCATGATTGAGGCTGCTCTGCCATTTATATTATTTAAGATAACCACACCAGTTTGGTTTTTCATTAGTCATTTAAAGGTCAGACCAGTTTATCTTGTCATGTGTTTTGGTAGAGACTGGAACTCAACTTGGACAGATAAAAGATATTTCTATTATACATTTCCATGAAACATATGCAGCTGCCTCTGACTTAGATTGGGTTTGGATACCTAAACACAGGCATATGAACTCCAGCATGTAGGCAGGCCTCCAAAACATCTCATCTTCTTAAAAAAAAAAACAAAAACAAAACAAAACCCCCCAAAACCCTCCACCAAAATGCCATGGTTTAACCCCAGCCAGCACCACGCAGCCACCTCACTCACCTCCCCTGTCCCCCTCAGTGAGAGGGAGGAGAGAATCAGAAAAAAAAAAGTAAAACTCATGGGTTGAGGTAAGAACAGTTTGATAGAACAGAAAGGAAGAAACTAATAATAATAATAAAAGGATTAGAATATACAGGTGATGCACAATGCAATTGCTCACCACCCACCAACCAATGCCCAGTTAGTTCCCGAGAGGCGATTCCCCCCCAGGTCCAGTCCCCCCAGTTTATACACTGGGCATGATGTCACATGGCATGGAATACCCCTTTGGCCACTTTGGGTCAGCTGCCCTGGCTGTGTCCCCTCCCAACTTCTTGTGCCCCTCCAGCCTTCTTGCTGGCTGAGCATGAGAAGCTGAAAAGTCCTTGACTTGGTATAAACACTACTTAGCAACAACTGAAAACATCAGTGTGTTACCAACATTGTTCTCATACTGAACCCAAAACATAGCACGATACCAGCTACTAGGAAGAAAATTAACTCTATCCCAGCTGAAACCAGGACACAAAACAAAACCAGAAAGTACCTAGAAATTATGGTACTTCTTTCAGGACCAGTAGTGCTAGAACAACTACTATGCACAGTTACAGTTTAAGAGATGGTGGGATCTAAAAATTCACTCTTACGCTCATTGATATCCTTAGACATTTGTAGACTTACACCTACAAATGTCCAAGTCTACAGTTGTAACATGAACCCAGTTCTCATTCATCCAAATAAACATGAGAGGGGAAAACTGAATATATGATATACTAGCGTATGGTTATGTGCTTTCCAAAAGCAAACCAAAGCTAGTTGCTTTAGGCACTTTGACATGTATGAATATAGTGTACTTCCTACTCTAAGTCCTTAACTCAATGATCTACATCATACAGCCACCTACAGTAACCAGTTCATCAGTGAACTTGAGAGATAGAAGCAGCATTTTTTCACAGAAAATTGGGGGGTTGGGTTTTGCAAAAGATTATTTACAATATAATTAGCTTCTGACAGTCAAATTAATTCCAGTTTTGTTTTTTACTATGTTGCAATGAAAAATGTCAGGTAACTGTCAAGCTATATTTAACTACCACATTTCACTTATGAGGAAACATCATTTGAATAAACAGATGGTGTTGCCATCATTAATAGAAGCTGTAGAAGCACACATTTGACTCTGAAAATGGTAGATACAAAGGACAAGAAAACGATATGTAATATTAGGCATTTCCGGAAGCAAAACCATGGTTACACTAAATCTTAGTTTGTTTCATTCCTCCACTCAGTAACATAGTTTTACTGTGAGCATTGCTTGAATTCCTGAGAACTAAGTAAGAACTGAATCTTGCTAACTGATTCTCAATTAATTTCAGGAGTTATTTGCATTCCTAGCTCCTTTGCTTCCTCCCCTGAAGTCCCTGGGAAAGTGAATGTACAATTTCAGTTACTTCAGCAAACCATTTGTGTAGCTGGGAGAATCTATTGAAAATAGACAGTCATGCTATTTCAGGAACAGGAATGCCACTAGCCAGCTAATGTATTTAGTCAATGTTATTTAGATGTTATTTAAACAGATAGTATGGAATAAAAAAAAAAAAAGCTATGACAATAAAGAAATAGACTATTCAAGCTCATCCAAAGAAATGCAAATATAAGGACTGTAAAGAAGTTTATGATATGTCATTACTTGTATTAGGAGTTGAACTAGACTAAAAATGGACACCACACTAGAAGAGAGGCACTGTCTTATTTCCAAGAATTGCTTTAAAACTACAACAGCTAGAAATTTTCCAAACCACAACAGAATTTTCATCTGCTTAAGCACTCAAACAAGTAACATTTCAAATTCCAAATTAGTACCAAGAGGGCATGAAAAGGTACTCATGGACAATGTTTCATCAGCTGGTTATATAAGTTAATCATAATTCAAGAACGCTGAATATAATTTTGACACTATACTTGGGGATTACTTTGAGATTTAAAAAGTGATTGGTTAGATTTCATTTTGACCTTGCTTGTATTTCACTCATGTACATGTAGAAAAATAACAACCGTAACCAATCAGTTCAGCAACACTTAAAAGAGCATTTCCACAAAGCTAATTCTGATATGCAGAAAGGACTGTGAGTATTATTTACTTCAGAATTTCTCAGTGTACTAACACAAGGATGGACCTGCAGGAAAAGGCTTAAGCTCCCTTGAAAACCTTACCACTAACATGCCGCTGCACTACAAAGTCTAGCAAAGTCAGATCAGTTGCTAAGAAAGATTAAAATATGGAAAACAGGAAAATCCCATTACTGACATAATGCTCATATAGCATTTTATGTACAACCATCACCAAGGCAACAGGAGTATGGAAGTACTGAGCAAAATGAGGACAAAAAAGAACTGTAACAAGTTAAACTCAATAAAAAACAGACCATAAAAATATCAATGGCAACCATCTTCCAAGTGTAATACAGTAAAACAAGAATGTGAAAGGTCATTCATCACATTGGACAGAGGTAAATATGCTTTCTTTGTCGACAACAAATGTATATAGTAAGGAGACTTACCTACCTTCCTATAGACACCACACAAATTACTCTTCAAATCTGAGATTTTTTTGCTGTTGTGACAAGCCTGATTTTGATCTGGAGCAGAAGTTTCTCTGCATTACAACTGGAAAAGTTTCTTTCGGTGTTTACTAAACATCTGGCACTAATGGCAAAGCAGATTAGATGTTTTTGTTTCAGTACCCAGATTCATAACCTTTGGAACAGCTATTTCCATTTTCAAGGCTATTTCCTTTATAAGGCACAACTGTTAGATTCACATATGCACTATCAATTAACCTGAGATAGAAGATGTCATAATAAATCATTCCAATTTGGAACTAAAAAGGACTTGGCTCAGTTCCTAGCCTTACACATCTAAGGTCCCTGGGTGGAACAAATCCCTAAGCCAAGTTGCTGGCCAAACCTGTTTCTGTATCTGCTTACATGTTGTTTTGTAGAATTATGAGCACCCTCGTGCCCTCCTTCGTTCAAAGTGAGATGTCACTGCATTTTATTTGCATTACACCTGGCAGTGATCATAAAGCTTTTACACTTTAATGATAATGAAAAGAGTGCAAGCATAGATAGCTGCATGTACATAGAACCTTCTTGCCAGATATAAAGCCAGTATTCTCTAAGCAGAAGCACTACTATAGCAACTTTTTAAGCCATAGGTATTACAACAGAGACCACGTAGCACAATCATTAATTTCAATATCATTGTGCCTAGCATGCAGGTATCTTTCCAACATGCTCCAGGTCATTACCACTAACCAGAGATTAGCACCCATCACATTTTATCCAAAAAATTAAGCACACAAACAGCTTCAGTCTACCTGCAAAAACAAAACCATCCAGGAAATCATAAATAATCTGATTTACATGTTAGATCTGTAATAATGCATTGTAAATAGCAAGTTATTGTAATGGTTATAAACTACCTCAGAACATTCAGAGAGGAGCTGGTTTCTGAACAGTTTTAATAATTCTTTCCGCAACGAAAGCAGCAGCACCCTAGAAAAAGAAGCTTAACTTCAGAAGCCAAGTTAATGAATGCATACAAATTGAGATTCCTCCCCACTCCTCTCAGAGGCAACACTTCCTGCTCTTGCAATTTTATCATGACTCTCACTATTTTTAGTGCTTTTCTTAGAGTCTCTGCTGCTGGAATCACGCCTGAAAGTCTTAGCATTAATTTTAAAAGAAAAGCTTTCCGCTCCCCTGCATCCTGAGAAAAGCCTGAAAGTGTGAAACCAGTGCAGCCTACAGGCTAAAAAACTCGAAAGACTACAAGAAATTCATGATGCGTTTGGTTTTGTTTTAAAAAACCCCTCATGATTTCTAAGATGATTCCTTGAGTGGGAGGAGCTACACAATGCATCAACTCCTCATAGCTTACTGTCCACTGGAATCTCTCCAGAGCAGATGTAAGGCACATCAGCAGTTTTACACGGAAAAAAATATGCAATGCCACTTTCACTGCTCTTTCTATGCAGCGGATATTCTTATTCTTCAAAGCGCTAATCCAGCTTCTCTTAAAAATCATCCTTTTAGAGAGAACATTTGACCTTTTGAACTAAGAATGAATATTATTTTGTGCACAAACTACTCTTTGTTTACAACAAGATAATTTTCTTTCTCTCCTCTGAAAAGCTGACTCCTCTGCAACTAAGAGCACCTTGTGTAAGAAGGCAAAACTAAGAGTTATGTTACCTGCAAGAAAGGTGTAAACACATGTTAAGAAAGAACATCAGGCTTCCTTAGAGGAAAGATGATGCTTTTACATTCGCCTTAACATAGCTACTTGCTTTTAATTATACATGCAGTTGGAATTTGAAAGAGAAAATTAAACAGATTATCTGCTTTTACCCTATTCTAGGATTGAGCAGCTTTTTAAAAAAACTACCACTAGATGGTGCAACAGCTTAAATAATTCGTAAATCTACAGCACTTTCAGGGGCATCTTCCTTCCCCGCCCCCAATAAAGTGCGCTCAGCAGCAGCAAGAGACAACACACAACTGGGAAGCAAACTTATCTTCTGTAATTTGTATTTGTCAACATAGCAGTCAAAACTAGCTTTCCCCTTGACATGATAATTCACTCCCTTCTTTGGCAGTTCTTTTAAACAGGAAGGAACAACAGTTGCTCATCTGAGGGAAAACTGAACTGTAACGAAATCACTATGACTCCCTGTGGCTCTCTGACTAAGACCTAAAGGAGGAGGGAAGTGACCAACCACTGCAGATCAGGGTAGACAGAATGCTATTCTTAGATTTGAGAAATGCAAATTCAGCTCCCTCTTCTGCCGGACAGACTAAGTCAGGAAACCCAAAAGCAAGTCTCTCAACCTCACTGCACCTCAGTTCTCACCTGGAAGTAAAAATTATGAAGCTGTTTGTTAGTACTTGCAACCTCAGGTAGATGCTGAAAGGACAAATACATTTTTAAATTATGCCATTTTCCAGAACTGTGAAGTATTTATTATATGTATGAGAGGCATGTACCAGCTTTGGCATTCACTTTCCCTTGGCCTACAGTACTCTAAACAGATGCATTTTGATTAGTTTTAAAATGACTTATGATGACTTTCAGAAGTCTCCTACCTGCTACTGCAGGCGATCAGACCCAGTTATTCATGAAATGCTTCTACTGTGCCCTTTCCTCTTCTTTTAGGGCCTACTATTTCATCTTCTGAAGCTCTGGATTTTGAGGAAAGCCTGGTGGGTCAAGTGTATTACTATGCAGCTAAAATGGTTAGTTATGCCTATCCTGGTGGTCAAGTATGGCTGGATTTTTATTTCAGTAATTTAAACATTTATCAAGAGTGCCAGGAACCATTTATTACAAATGAAGTTAAACTGATAAATAAAATAAAATGTCTTCTCCAGTTCTAGATGCATAGATAGCAGAAGTTCTGAGCTTACTTTGTTCACAACCAGCAGAACTAGAAGCCTAAAGTGTATGTTATCCCAAAACACATTTTTTAATGATCATCAGTAAACAGATTATAACCAAAGTTATGAGTAATGTACATTTAAGCCTGTAAGAAAAAGGAAACTGTTCGGTAGGTAACATTAGAAGTAAGTCATGTAGACAAGGTAGATTTTCTATCAGCTACTAGACGTCAAACAGACTATTTAATTAATCACGTATGTGAGATAACACACAGAAAGCACACACCTTCATTTTACAGAGAAGAAACCTCCACCCAGCCATAGCTACCCTCCACATGAACATTAGGAAAAAAAAAAAAAGAAAAAAAATGCTGACTAACACATACACCTATGAAATAGACCAGGAACTGCTACAGGAACTATGAGAAATCCCTCACAGCACACGCAACTGGGAGGAAGAACACTAGGTTAGAAAACGGGTTTGAAAAAGAAAGGAGACTGCGTCTAATACATTAACAACTAAAACCTGAAAACCAAGATAACTGAGGAGACTGTTCCCACTTTGGATGCATCATGGGATAAAATTCCCCCAGTGGATGACAGGACCTCCCATAAGCTAAGCTAAAACTTTGGTGTAAGTATCATCAAGGTGCTCACATGGGATGGAAGAGATTATAGTTGTGACTTTCACTACAGGAAAGAACATTTCTTGGCTATACACAATAAACTTAGCTGTTAAGCCTTTTACCGCTCTGAATACATTTACTCTGCTTTAAA
>VYZV01027139.1:20890-37582 GCA_013401275.1 Pandion haliaetus | reverse complement strand
AGGTCAATCATCAAGTCTATAAATCTTTGCCAGATTGTCAAAGGGAAATGGGACTGGCAACCTCAGAAAGGTAGCACAGGATTTACCGGGAATTAAACTGCCCAAAAGGGATAGGAAGTGTGCCCTTTTCCCCCTGCGCTGCACTAAATGGAAGTATTTAATAAATCTGTCAACAATATAAACAACACACATGAATATAGCTGCAAAGAGATAGAATGAAGTCCAACAATAATCCAGTAGCTTGATTATTCATGGGGGGAAATGAATAATAATAGTTCAGTTACAGTCAATTCTTTTTTCATACACTATACAAATTCTTTATACAATGGAGCAATGCAGCTATATAGTTACTAAATAGATTCACTGTACGAAATTTAGAAATAGTGATGTAGCCTCTTTTAGTTGGTACTATTGCCATAGGATGCAGAACAGAATCTCCTTTTCATTTAAGGATGACCAGAAAACACTACAAATAAATATTGAGGGCACATCTACACTACGTGGCCTTTACTAGCATAGCAAGTGATCTATGTCACTACTATGGTATAAAGAATGGCCTATATCACTACATCGGAAGAGCTGTTGGCCAACCCCTGTACTGAGAGGCAGTTTATCCCAAAAGGAACTATTATGCCACCTCCTTAAGTACCATAAGGAGAGCTGATCTAATCACATACTTCTATGCTGGCAAAATTATGTTTACATTGGCAGGTTTGCTAAGACTGGGACTTTGCCAGGCCAAGCCTAAACTTAAGTTCACACAAACGCAACTACTCACTACGGTTCATGAAGTGCCACCTTCAATATTGTCATCCCAAAGTACTGCTAGGGCACCTCCCTAGCTCAGTACACTTCACTTCCTCTGAGATGGAGGATGAAGCCATTTCAGCAAGATCCGTCCTTTGTAAGATGGTAGATACTCCTAACACCTAAAATGGATAACAATCCCATTCTACTTACTCCCTCTTCCGTTCCTAACAAAGCTCCTGCCACACGAGTTTGGCCTCCATCCTTTGTTCTAATGCTGCTGCACACATGGCAATATATTCTCACTGCAGACAGGGCCACTGCACAGAGTAGGGGACCATTTGAAGAGAAACAAGGAACAGGGGACTCCAGAGCACTCTGAATCGCAGCCTCAGCTAACCCCTACATCTGCTGTGGGAAAGTTGTCTTTGTTGCCCTGTGAGCATGACTGCTGGCAGTTCTCTTTTGAGGCCAGGTGGTTAGTTTCAAGGTCAGCCTCCAGTTAACAGAATTTTAGCTTAATTGCCCCACCACAGGCAGGATGACACTTATGGCCATTCTGGACAGCAGCAGGGATCGAGGTGTGACTCAATCTTGCAACCCAAGAGAAGCTGTATCAGAAAGCATTTCATGACTCGCACCCCAGGGTCAACCCACAAGGAATACATACAGCACATTGGAACAAATAGACATCAGAGACTGTGGCACTTGGCTTTTAGTGGCAGGACACACACATCCACCCCCCATCCTCGCAGCACACACAGGATAGCAGGAAAAACAGTTGTCAACTTCATTTTATATAAGCCATTGCTGAGAAATCTGCTGGCTGATATGCAGCTGTCACAAAAGCAAACAAGGAAACTCTAGATGAGAGATGCAATTTCCATGGGAGTCTGTGCTTTGCATAAGACTGAAAAGAATGAAGAGGAGTCACAATAGAGACTACAAGGAGTTCTGAAGGAGACAGAGAATTTGAAAGCCTGTATTGTATATCTAGTGTTCTGATTAAGGCCACAGGTCCTAGTCAGGGAAGATACTACTGCACATTTTTCAACAGATCTCTTACATTTGCAGACCTGATCCCTCTGGGTGCCCAAGAATATTCATGAGCCAAAATGCCAATTAAATGAGGAAGATTATCTTTACGATTAAGGCTTAGGTACTCACACAGCACCTCATACTGTAAAAGAGATTACATAGTGAAAATATTTAACTTCAGAAAAGTCCTGTGAGACATGGAGGATCAGTTCCACAAAAGGAATATAAAAACTTATCAAAAAATTAAATTACATTGCTTTTCACCATGGCAAAGTCTGCCACTAAACATGAAATTGAATCTTACTCTCCAAAGTCCCAGGCTAGCACTCTGAACATCCTTGTTTCCTCTGAGGTGAAATACTCTCTTTTCTTTTGGCTTACCTTATCTCTTTATTGTTAGAGAGGGTAATAGCCCTGGAAGAATACCAAAATACATGTACAGATTGTACCCAAGCTGCACCTTTTCTCGAAATACTAGCTTCCAGATTAGTATTCTGTGAAATCTGTAGGATACCTAACTGAAAGATGGCATGACCAAAATTTATTAGGATAAATTATAATTATTAAAAATCCTAATATTAGGATTAATTAGGATAGACCAAGGTCAGGCAACATAGCTATAAAAACAAATCTGAAAAGCATTTTCCCTATTACCTGAAAAATATACAACTTTTAGACTGTTGGAAGTTCAGACTTTAGCCCAGTATATGTGCACACTTGTGTTTTACGGGTCATAAATGTGGACTTGTAACCGCTATCTAGACAGACATCAGAAGAGGTAACTGAAAGGCTTCCCTTATCTCTCACACACACACTTTTTTTCCTTTCAATCCAAAAGTTTTCTATGTTCTAATAAAAAGCAACAGAAAGTATAAGAAAAGATGGAAAGAACTGAAGGAAAGTGCAATCTGTCTGAAAAATAACTTCATTTTAGTTATTCTAATAACTTTAAAAGGGAGATTTTCTAAGTAAGTATAAACATGAACTGATGAGCTCATATGAAAGAAATCATTTCTAGCGTATTTCTTTCTGGAGTTCAGTTAAATATTTGTGAGAGAAAGCATGTGGAATGCAGAGAAAAAACAGTCTGTCGTTCCTGTCCCTCCCCCGCAAAAAATGCTTATGTGACTGTGACTTCTAGGTCACTGAAATAATCTGATACAGATAAGTGAACAATATATGTAGAATATAGTCTGCAGCTGCTGACTGGCTTGTTCACCAAGTTGAAATCTTGACTCCTTTTCTGGTATGACTGCCATCATTCCAGTCATCCTTTCCACTGCTAGCATAGACAAGAGAACACAGAACAAGCAGATCTACCCTTCCTTTAACCAACAGGTGAGTGGGTTTATTTCATCCAGGTAAGTGCTTCGCTAAAAGCCATGGCATTCTTTAGGAAAAAAAAAAAAAAAAAAAAAAAAAAAAAAAAAAAGAGAGACATTAAGTTATTCTTGCATTACTAAGCAGGCACTTGCCCAAGAACATTGTATTCACGTATTTTAAAAACGCAGAACTTGTTCTGTAGTAATTTGTGATTCTGCAAGGTGACAAAAACTAATTAACTTTGTCCACTCATTTCATAGAATGAACTGGAAATCTGCAAGAGAAAATACACCTGGTTTTGCTTGAACCACATGTATACAATCAACAATAGTTTTTTAACCTAAAAAGTTAGTGAGATTACTTTGTGATTCAATTCAAAATCAGTGCTGCACAAAGCAAATAAATCCACCCAGAACCTGTAATGTTTGAGAAGAGTTTTGACACAAAGTTGTTCTTCCTTTCTAACCAGCAGTACTGGTCTTGGTGATTAGTTTAGTCAGGGATTATTTATTTTTCCCCTTAAAGAAAATAATATCCTTTTCCTTTTGTTTCCAGTAGAACTAACTCATAAACTTGGAAATTACCCCACACTAAAAGGAATCTTGAGTCCTGTGTCTCAGTAGGATAGAGATTTGGACAGACAGGAGTCTGTGTATACAGAAAACAAAGTCATACCTGGCTGAGGAAGAATATTCAAGGATACAGACTGAGAACACAAAAGTTAACAGGCAATGTGCTAACTTCAGTGTTAGAGGCAGTGTCTAGTTCAACTATTCAGTCACTGCGAGACAGAATGGGATTTGTTGACTGTGGATGAAAGTTCTCTCTCATAATACTTTTGTACTGATGCTACTCAACAGCATATTGGAAACCCCCTTACAGGCTACAAAGAAACACAGGGAATAACTAGATTACATTTATATTAACTAATAAGACACATACAGCTTTTTCACCATAAAAGAGCATAATGCTATCGACTATCACATCTGACACTGCTCAGAAGAGACATATTATCTTTATGTTAAGTATATTTACATGTACACAATGTAAAAATTATTTAATTGAAGTTCAGAATTAGCAACTTGCAGAATGTCTCACACTCATTATTTGAATCATCTGCTGGAAACAATAGAAGAATTTCAACTACAGTTGAACTCTTCACCTACAATTGAAGAACAGGGCTAGTCGAGGGAACATAGCCAGTTCCCTGAGCTGTAAATTAATCAGTTTAGTTAGAAATACGAGTTGACAGCGGAACAGTATTAGAGCCAGATCCTACAATATATACTGGATTTGCCAGATCCCCTACTCAGCTGGCAGACAGAAGCTCTTGATGATACAGCTAGTTAATGGGAAATGCTACATCTACTTCAAATGGGCCATTGTCTAATTTAGTCCCACTGTTTAGCCCATTCACTTGGTGTTGAGGGTTGCAGAGATATCCACCAGCACTGGAATTTTTCATGGATCCTGAAGTTGAAAGGAAAAGCAAACAATGCTATGATGACTCAGAAATACACAGAAATTGCTTGTTAACTAACAAGTATGATATGCTTCAAGTGTACTTTTGGGGGGGGATTTGAAAACACAACCTTTTTTTTTTCCTGGAAGACTCATATCCTGCCCTCAGCTTTATTCACCTTGCACTAACACTGCTAGAGAAACAGTTGTAAAGTGGGACACATGCACTTCGCAGGGATTATCTGTATCTACATCTGTACCTTGGCACTTCATCTAAAAGTCTTTTGACCACATGTGCACTTTTAAACACATGCAAAAATTTAGTAGCAAACAGAAAACTGATGGCATACAGATAATCCCAAATTAATCACTCATGGAAGCTCCAAACACAACTGGAAACCAAAGAGTTGGACAAGCAATTTACATCAACCCCCTTATGAAAAGAGGAAAGAAAAATGGACTTCTGTTGTTAGCCTTGAAAAGAATATCTCTGCTCACTGTCCTGGTTTTGGCTGGAATAAAGTTAATTTTCATCTCAGTACCTGTTATAGTGCTGTGGTTTGGATTTACAATGAGAAGAATGTTGATAACACACTGATGCTTTCAGCTGTTGCTAAGTAGTGTTTATACTAAGTGAAGGACTTTTCAGCTTTTCATACTGCCCTGCCAGTGGAGGCCGGGAATGCACAAGAAACTGGGAGGGGACACAGCCAGGACAGCTGACCCAAACAAGCCAAAGGGGTATTCCATCCCATATGACATCATGCCCAGTATATAAACTGGGGGGAGTTGGCCGGGGTACACTGTGGCTCGGGGATTGGCTGGGCACTGGTCAGTAAGTGGTAAGCAATTGTATTGTGCATCACTTGTTTTGTATATTCTATTAGTAGTAGCAGTATTTTCCCTTCCTTTTCTGTCCCATTAAACTGTCTTTATCTCAACCCATGAGTTCTACTTCTTTTTTCCCCCCCTGATTCTCTCCCCCATCCCACTTGGGGGGGGGGGGGGGGGGGGGCCAGAATGAGTGAGCAGCTGCATGGGGCTTAATTGTCAACTGGGGTTAAACCACAACACTCACTCAGTTGTTTAAGAAAATAAACCACCATATCATTATCCATAAATTAACCATAAGCCTGATTGAGATCACAGAGATTTTTGGAAAGCTGTACTTGGACATTTTTACCATTTGGTTTCTGAAAAAGATACCTTCCATTCCTGTGCTAGTATAAAAGTCTGATGCAACTCAAATATTCAACGATACTGGTCACAATCCAGACTCACTTGACACTTCTGCTTCTTTTCTTGCACTTCATTAGCCATTTAATTTCTCTAAGACAATGACACTTAGAACATGATTTAAAAGGCAGGGTAAAAATAAACAGTCACAACAGATGACAAACATCAAGAACATTACATATTCTGGTGTTTGCATTCATTAAAAATTGAATTGATGCAATACACTCAAATACATTTCTCACAGAAACACTACCTTTCTGAGAAGCAGCCAAACACACAGCTTTTCTTTTTCCCACTACTTTGCATAGTCAGAATGGTTTTTATCCTTCACTTCTTCAGCTGCACCCTGAAGTATATATGAAGTATATGAAGTATATATATATATATATGAAGCTGCACCATACTACATGCACATAAAGTATACATGAAGGCATATATGTACAAGCTAGTTCAGGGCTTTTCTGTGATTCATTCCTTCATCCATGACTAAAGTTTTTTCAACGAATAAATGTTTGCCACTTAAACTTCCTATTTCATAGAGAAATGGCTTTGCTTGATTAAGCAAGTCAGTGCTGCTCCTAAAGTTTAGAGAATGGCAGACTTTAGTCTAGCTTGCACATGAAAACTCTGTTATCAAATCTAGTGGTAAAATATTAGTGAAGTTTAACTCAGAAGAGCGGGGGGGCGAGGAGGGGGCACACATAACATGTCAGAAAAAATACCTGTCTGACAGTGAGTTCCTTATTGCTTTAAAACTCTTTTCAGAGAGATTACACTATCAGACTGCATCGCAATCACAAAGACACTACATGTGTTTCAACAAACAAACAAACAAAAAGCAGGACTTCCTTCCTCTCTGACATACACGTAGTTGTATACTGCAAGAAAACACTGATGAAGTCTATATTATCCACAGAAACTGTGTGAAGGGGAAGCTGGACAAGACTACAGAACTGGAATAGTGCTGCAAACTCACTGTGAGTCAAGTATTCCCTTCTCAAAAGCTCGTTGCATATTGCCTATACTCTTTTGGTGGTTTTCTGCAGTCACTAATACAAGTTTTCCTAAGTACTGCTAGCCGAGAGATTGAGCACTGTCTCCTCTATGAAATGACACAGGGTTCTCAAGTGTCATTAGCAGGTGACAAATTCAAAACTAAGAAAATACAACATCCCGTAACGCGCTCAGCTGTGAAACTCTGCACACAAGCTCAGCCACCTTCCATGGTCCATTCTCTCGCGCACCTCCAGCGTTCACAACTCTAAGAACAGTATAAATATGGCAATCACAAAGGAGAAGGTGCATCACCATCACCTACTGTTCTCTACCAATCTGAGGTGAGATCACACATATCAAAACCATGTAATTCCTTAAAGACTGAGAGGCACGACCGTAATTTTCTAGCTAAAACCTTTTCACTCAGGCACACAAAAGGTTTTCCGAACCCTATGTGTTATTTTGCTGCATTTTTATCTCAGACATTGGCAAGCATTTGCTTTAACATTACATTTGGTCACTTCTGGTACTTCAGGAAACAGGAGAGTCAGCTCTCACTGACTGATAAAAAACTCTGTCATTTTAGTTCCTGTTAGAGTCCACTACATTTTCAACATGCTCCAAGCAGAAGATGATGAAGCAATGGCAAAACTACCCAGATACAAAGACCGTAGTTCATATCCTCCTGGGTGTGAAACACAGTTTTTCATCATCTTTGGTGAAGAGAGTTTAGTCTGTGATGTGTATTTTTTATTCAAATGAACACAACCACAAATGCCACATTTACTGATCCAATTTTCTGCTACATGCTAAATATTCACACTAGTAAGTACAAATATGCCTGTCAAGTCTCAGCAGTAAAACCATGACAGTGTCACTAGTCAGACTTAGGGTTTCAACTATGGTAACACCCTTACAAGAAACAATATAAAGGTGTATTTAAAAAAACCCAAACAACCACCAAACTACTGAATACAGATACCCTCCATTTCCCCTTGTCCATTAGCTTTAGCAGTAATGGCTAACACTGTGTGTCAGCAGCAGATGGACAATGCTATCAGTATTTTAGCAATTCTGTCCTGCAGTGACATGGCAGAGGGCATCATGCCATAGCCTCAGTCAGTATTCATACATCAGCGCTAGGATCTCACCATTTTAAATGCAGAACACTGTAGCCCTTTTTGTATTATTTTCAAGTAGCTTCTACAAGATCATGAACCATAACCTTCCTGAAATAAAGAAACATTAGTACTCTTAAAGAACACATTGTTTCACTATGTAATCTGTTGTTCACTAAACTATAGACCTTGCAACGTGTGGTAGGGGGTTTTTTTTTGCTGATTTTGTAAGTCTAACGGGGGAAGGGGGTGAAGGAACAGTTCAAACTTACCACCTTGGTTGAACCCAGCCTTCATTGCCCAAGAACTGCTCTATGATTAGTCAAACACATTTTCCAAAGATTCTCACCTTTTATGTGCTTACGTACGGCAAAATCTTTCTAACCTAAACTTTTTTACATATATACCTCAGGAATCTTGATGGAGGAAGAGGGGAGGTATTGGTTTAGTGACGATTCCAGCAGCTCTTCTCTGAAACAACCTGCAAAATTCCATCTCAGTTGTGACTAAGAAAATGGCCTTATAAGCTAGCTCAGTTAACACATGTGAATCAATTTTTAACTGAAAATATATTTTATAGTACCACCTCACTCTTCTGCAAGCTGCCTAGTAACTAGAGATGCAAATACCTATTGGAATATATATTTTTATCCCATAACCTTGAAGACTTTGGCTCTATTACTTTCAGTTGCTGTGACACAGTCCAGAGATAAAGTGATTAATTGCTACTCATGACAACAGCACAATTGTTTTAAATAGGTGGGTGAAATGACCTGGAAATACTGTTCATTGCTGGCATTAGACAATATTAAAGTCATCTAAAAAACAGCAGAAATGGCTAATCACTGAAACTCTCTCTCATTCAGGTATATGGACTATTCCAACAAGAGGAGTTAAGACGCTGCACAGTTTTCAGCTAGAGCTAAGAGGTTCAGGTATAAACTACTGAAATTCTCCCTGTTTGAAGTCAAATACAAACCAACTTCCCTGCTCGTCCTCTCCCCTCTCTGCCTGTCTTCAATGAAAAAGAGTTCTTAGGTTCATATATCTCAGTTCAGATTTATTGTCACTGCTTTACATATTGGACTCTAACACCATCACTGCTGAACACAGAAGCAAAAAAGACTTCATTCAAGTTTAGAATTGAAAATAACATTAAGATAGGGGCATGCCAGTGTCGTATCTTTTAAAGAATGAACTACTAATCTGCCCCCCACCCTTGAATTTGCAACTAAGGTGTTTCCCATAGGCCTACAGTTTGGTGCTCCTGCAGGCCTAACTATTGACCTAAATCAAGTGCCAAAATCATAAAGAATGGCATTTTCTTATAAGCAGAAAATAAATGTTAGAATCTTAGAAGTTGTTGGGTTTGTTGGTTTGGGTTTTGTTGGTTTTTTGGTTTTGTTTTTTTTTCTCAAATAAGCTCACTAAGTAAAAATACACATGCCATTCTTTGATTTATGAGTCAGGAAATACTGATACCTAGCACGACCAACTACGTTGTTCACATGAAGATACGCTCAGTCATGCTTACCTGCAAGCACTGACAAACACAACTTTCAGTAAGCAGCCATCAACATTTCAGTCTTTCAACAGTTAAGTGCTCCTCAAAAACCAGTTTTACCTTTGGCCCTTTCTGTAGGGGCCCGACACGCTAGCACATAATAGATGCCAGAAGAAAGACGAAATTGCTGTGTGTCTCATTAGCACTACTGGTACAGAACCGTTCCACGATCCAGGTCCACGTATTCAGGCACTTCTCATTATTTTCAAGTGGGATGCTCTAATACCTTAGTGGTTCAAAATCTNTAATGCCTTAGTGGTTCAAAATCTCAGTTGCTTATCAACTGTACAGAAAAGTTATCTTATGCTATTGCTATCTTTTTCCCTGGAGTTAGTTCACAGCAGTGTGGAACAATATCCACGGACAGAAAAATACTATGGAGACATGCTATGAACATGGAAGGAATGAAATAATAACCAGTAAAAACCTTAAGGATTTTCTCTGACATGAAATAAGTGCAGGAAGCAAAAATGTCAAGTGTATAGGCGATTTTTAAAGGGCAAAAAATAGGAAGCAAATAGATCACCTGAAATAAGGAAAAAGTAGTAAAACACTCCCCAAAACAGCTTTTCTGGCCCCGCTACAAAGCAATTTTGTATTTGACCACTGCCATGTAGCAGCATGTATGGTAGAGTAGGCAGGGGCACTCAAACTACTATGAAATATTTGCGTTTCTCTGCAGAATAGCAGCCAAAACAAGGACAGCACACTGCAGGAACCTCAAATGGAACTCGGTAGCCCACAACAACAGTTCTAGAGTAACAATCACTTTTCCACTGCTGATTGCTCTTGTGGCTTTGCTTATATTGCATTTCATAAGTGTGAAGGTAAGAAGTGCTCTGCATGAATCCTACAGGCACTGAAGGAAAATTTACTGGGCTCACGAAGCCCGGGACATGCCTATTCAGCAACTGGATAAACTCCCTGCCCAAAGTATTCTTATCCAGCTGTGGGATATTCAAAGGCACCCAGATTAACTGTAGCTCTAAACATATATAGATACTTTTCTAGGCAGCCACAGAGACATAAAAGAAACACACTACACAGAAGCTTTGGAAACAATCCATATGTTATCCTTCACTCTGTGCATCAGGATCATGATGGCAGACTCTATTTATGACCAAAACAAACTGCACAGAACATTGAAAAATTAATACAGTTCTACCACAAAAGAGAAACACCTAAAGTTCAGAATACTATTTAGACAGCTGCCAATAAGGCAAGAAACAACGCTGACATGCTTCTAAGGTTTTTTTGGTTCAGATAAAAACTCTCTCAGTAACACTTCTGTCTATTTCGGGAAGTCCCTTATCTGTTAAGAAATAATCTCTTCAATAGATTAGTTATCATGTGTTCACCATTGTGAGAAATGTACAAAATTAATTTCATTCTTCTTGGTTCTTTATTCCTATGGCCCTGAACTCCTCTACTGTCTATCTAAAAGAGTTTTGTTTGCTGATTTGTTTATATTTCCCATGCTGTATGAAGTAATCCTTTTCTAGAAACAATGAGGCATGAGCTAATGTATTTATTATCCTCAGTATCACTGTGTTTTCTTTGTGTTACATCCTTCAAGAAAAAACAGGTTATTTTCTTTCCCCAGGACACAGTCCAGTTTCCAGTGTTGGGCAACACAGTCAGAAACAGTGCCAGTTTTAAGGGGGGTTTAAAGGAAAATTTTTTAAACACCTTTACCAGCATCGTGCCATTTATTTGCCTGTCTCTTCAGCAATCTGCATAAGGTGAGTAACGCCTTATACCCCTATTTTGCTGTATTGTACAAAATTTTATTTAGGAAACTCATTATACCTTATCAGCTGAGCTCAGCTTTTGCGTAAAACATCAGGTAATAAATAACATCCTGCTGACTTTATGTCAATTATGACTATCTGCTTAAACTTTCTTCAAAGCCATAATCACTGTTACTCCACACAGTCCAGCTATTTTGCCTTGGATAAAAGCAGAAATCCTTCTACCCTCCAGTAAGATTTCCACAGAGGTCCAGAAACAGCAGAGCAATGAGCCTGCAACTGTAAGGTGATTAGCATCAAGCAGTGCTCAGTTACAAAATAGGAACTGGTATGCGTGCTACAAAAAAGACTGTGTTTTGATTTTTTACTTACTGTATGCTGCCTTTTCATGTTCTTTCCGAATCATGTCCACATAGCAGCAGACCCAGGGGTAGTGCATATAGTGCTTTCAAACCTTTGTCACAAACCGCCAATGAAGTAGAACTCTAAAAAAGAAAACTGACATCCAAAAGTTTTCTCAAAGATTGACTTAATCTCTAATTAGTCATCAAAACGACCAAAGATGATGCTAGTGTGGATGCTGTATTAGTAGCTTGTATATATACAGGCTGACCTGTTACAGAGTACAGGACTGAGCCACATAATTCAGTTGAAATTAAATGGAAAGAAAACCAAAGCTAAAGTCTGTAAGTAGACAGCTTTCAATTTCAAAAAGCAAAACCTGCATAAGACCACGTTCATCATGTTAAAGTTTTACAGAGAAAGTGTACACATATAATACATACATATTTGTATAAGGTTTATTATATTTATTTTGAAACCCCAAGACTTCCTTGTTCACTCCCCCCGCCCCCCCTGCCCCAGAAAAGCAAGATGTGCCAAAAACTCCATACAAAAAGAACACCAAACTTTTGGTCTCTGAACATATACAACAGGAAGGTTATCACAATGTTTTCCAAATGTTTGTCAGTAATTTTAATGCTATAAATCTTAAAATCATAAGTCAAATATGATTCTATGACTTTGTAGATAAGTATCACAATACCAGCAGAGTCACTAAAAAAAAGAAGGTCTGAACAGCCAAGAAGATAGAAATCTAATTTGTCAGCATAATTCAAAGGAAGTATTGACTAAAAAAGGAATAGTTCTTTTGGAAAATATCCATTCCTACTTGGCACAAATAAGAGAATTCCCCATAAGAACACACATGAAAAAAGTAGAATGCAACTCTTCACAACAGAATACTATATTTTAACACAAGGTGCGTGCTTAAGAGCAAATTATGTATAGAGTGTATTTAGGAACAATTTTGGTTAAGTAGCAGTCAGTGAGAGTATCACTAATTTTGTTTAATGATACTTTATTACATAACCACAAATTACAGGAAGATCAGAGCCAGCCCTAAGTATTTTTAGGTGCAGGCCTACAAAATAATTTTACAGGCTTCATGCCAGTAGGTATTTCTCACATAACTAATCCATTTAACTTTGGAGAGAACCGGCAAGCTGATTCTCCATGGTTTTAGGTTACCTGTTATCTCTAAACCTGGATAGTCATCTACATGTCTTATGATATAGTTAACATGTCAAAATCATCTTACAGCTGTAAAATATACTAGCGGACACTGAAAACACTAGAGCCATCAGCCTCTCTATGCAAGTATGTGTTAGAGGGAATAACAGAAAGACAAAAGCAAGAAAAAAAAATATTAGACAAACTTTTCGTTTTTTAAGTCACACACTTATCACTCACCTCTGCACACTCTCTCCCTGCCATTAGTATAAGAGGATCAATTTACAAACAAAGGTTCATCTACTGGGTTAACACGGCAGTGATTTTGAGGGGGCCTCTGTGACGAGGCCAGAAGCTGCCCCATGCCAGACATAAAAAGCTGAGCCAATCAGTGAAGCTGGTAGCACCTCTGTGAAAACATGCTTCAGAAAGGATTTAAAAAAAAAAAAAAGCTGCTCAGCAGTTGGCAGCATGGAGAAAGTATGAGAAACAATCTTGCAGACACCAAGGCCAGTGAAGAAGGGGGTGGGGGGGTTAGGGTGTGTGCCCTGAAGGAAGCTGCCGCCAGCAGAGAGAAGCCCATGCAGGAGCAGGTTTTCTGACATAAACTGCTGCTGGTGGAGGACCCACACTGGAGCAGGTTTGTCCTGAAGGACTGTTGCCTGTGGAGAGGACCCACGCTGGAAGGGTTCGCGAAGCAAAGTGCATTGCTTTCCAATTACAGTTATGCCTCATGCACATACTTCTTTCTATTTGAGGCTTCACTATCCAGAAGACACACAAAAACCAAACAACTATCAGACACAAAGGTTAAATGAAAGTCATTGTGCTGTGAAAATAAAATACCTCCTGTTGAAACAACCATCCTGGAGAAGGTAGAAGTTAGCTGTGAGCTAGTAATGCCTACAAAGCAGTTAGAAACCACATCACAATGCCCGTTATGCCTCCAAATGAATCAGCAGGAAATAAGGCTCTCTTCTGAAAACTGAGATGATACTAAATACAAAAGCAGAAGAACAATAAAGACAACAATGCCCTAATAGCTTAAAAGTGGTATCATAGCTTAGAGGTGGAGTCCTTCAAAACCAATACAGGCTGGTCCGTAACAGACTGCACAGATTTTAAGGTAAAGAAAAAAAAAAAAAAAAGATACTATCAAACCATTTGTGACCAAGAAGCTAAAAGCAAAATTCTCAGCCCACCCAAACAATGGAGTATGGCACACAAGAATTTTTTGTAGCATGTACAAGCGTGGTGTCAGATATCTCTCTGAGTAGGTTAACAAAACTTACTACTTCCATATATTTCTTAAGAGTCATTCTAAAGAAGCTGATCCATCTATATAAATATCCCTTCCTTACACATTTTAGTAACCACCACTTCAAGCTCATTCTTCCAAGGGAGTTCTCTTTGTCCCTCTTTATTAATACTGCTTTCCCAGGGAAACCTCTATTCCTTGTACAAGCTAATTGTGTTCAGGTGAACGAACCCATTAAGACTATAAGCCTTGCCATGACAATCTAAATTTCTACCAGGGTGCTTCACCAGGGGTGGCACCATCAGCAAACAATCACATAGTTGGTTTGGGTTTTTTTCCCCTTGGGGAAACAAGCAGAATATGTGTTTCTTCTCTACTCTCTGATGCATTTATCTGAACCATAACCTAAAAATAGTACAATTAGGCAAGTAGGTAACAGGTCACCTTGTGATGATTCTTTTCATCCCTTAACAGGAAAGCTAAAAAAGCAGGAGCTTCTGACTTGATATGGCTTATTAAAATGGAAGCAGGTACAAAAAGGCACTAGAGAGATGTGGCACCTAGACATCAAAATTGTTTTAACTGAGAGTCTTCACACTGATGAAGAACTCTCCATTCTTTGATATCAACAAGGGAATTGTGGGAATGAATAGAAACACGAGTCTGTCTTACGACAGCACAGTGATCTTTAAGCCATGGCCATCACTGCCATACACCTGAACTCCTCTCTACGCCACTCCTTCACCATTTCAAATACATACAACTTTAGAGGGTTGTGACCTGTTCCATGTTTCTGCAAAAAGCATACTACAAGAATCTTACATTATGTAACTTCTCACAGATAGTGTTCTGCAAGATTATTATCTAACTATGATTAAAACCTCCTCCTCTTACATTGTAATCTACTGTCATACCTCCAGGCTATTGATCTCTTTATGTAAGTGATCAAGTGGCTGCTGGTCACACTGTAGACACTGCTTGTACTATAGTATCCTTACCATAGGACAGTCGTTTCACACTCACTTTTAAACAGGGTCACTTTTGTATTCATTGAGACATGTAGCATCATTAAACAAAGTCAAAGCCAATGATCTGAGCCCCCAGTTTAAAGTGAAGTATTTTTGCAGTTATTTACACATAAGAGTATCAATATTAACAGTTTTTAATCCCTATTTAGTATGAAAACAAGTTCTCAAGTCTTGGACTTCACCAATAAAATATTATTTTGTGTAGGCTAACATTTCTCTCATGGAAAAAAAGCAGCTTTGCAGAAAGCATGCTGTTAATTATGTTTTATTTAATTCCATTTCCATGTGTCTTAAGGATTAAGTTACTTCATCATGAATATGCGATAGAAAAAAAAACAGCTTTCTGTCTGGTGAGATGTTAGCATCTGTATTCTGTCACATAATTGAAATATCAACTACTTATTTAAACCATCACTAAGGATATAACTTCACTTTCATGAAGGTTTTTAAATGTACATATCTTGTCTGTAATACATACTATTCATGTCAGACAAGTTAGATACCAAGCTTCACAGATATTGTAAAGTTTGCAATCATAACCACAGCTCATCTGGTCTGGTTATACAGCAGACCTGCTTAGCAGAGAACAAAGATATTTATCTGTGTTGATCATGTGGATTACTACTTGCTCTTAGGAGAATGCATAAAGAATAACACCAAAGCACAGGAAAAACTGGCGTGCCAAATAACAAAAAAGTCATTCAGAGAGGGTTGGTCAGTACATATAGTGTGGTCAACTTAGTGATCAACTGGTAACTATTATGGAGGTTTTTCAGATTTTCAGCTAAGTGCTTTGCTGGACATTTACATTTCATACTTTCCAAAGGAGACGGTTTTAAAAATTCACCCTGAAAGTAACCAAGGAAGATACATCAGTCAGTAGAGATATAAGCACTTCAGACTACTTGGGTTTGCTGCGCTTTTTTAAACTTGAGATAAGAGCCTACACATGAAGAGCTACATACCACAGAGTAGATGAACTGTGGTCCTATGGCCATGCTGCTAACCACAGAAACCTTCAAAAGTTTCAAGGTTCTTGCACTGAACAAGTTCAAGATGTTAATGCTCAGTAAAAAAATTCTTCCAAGGAAGTTTCATATTGATGAACCTGTGACTAAATTTACAGAAAGTTGACAAATTAATCCAAAGTAATTTCTTTCCTTACTCAGCATTGGGCTTTCCTTGAGAAAACATTTACTATCAGAGGAAGTTATCAACAAAGGTAACTTTTCCAAAAATAATTTTCCATGTGGCTGATATCCGTCAACGTGTATGACAGCATTTTCAAGCAGTGTTTTACTCCTACAACCTATTCCCTATCTGTCCATGCATGTGACTTCAGCCATTGGCCAGCATGAAATGAAATACAGCAGCAATTTCACACACTGTGTCACTTCACACACTGTTTTGGGGTGGGTTTGGGGGCTTGGGGGGGGGTGTTAGCTTTTGGCACTGTTCAGAGATGGAATACACTGTTGGCTTTAAGAGTATAGCTGAGAATTCTGAAAATACATTTTTTCAAGTGTCGGGTTAGACTTAGGAATTGTTGACTCTTAACGAAGAATTATGGATGGTAAAAATGTGATTAAAGAGTTACAGTTTCCTTCCAACTTCCTGAAAAACACCTTTGGGAAAAATACCACTGCATTTCTGAATCACA
>VYZV01027139.1:3093-18806 GCA_013401275.1 Pandion haliaetus | reverse complement strand
CCGCCGTGGCGCTGCGCAGCGCTACCCGGCCCTGCCCCGCCGCCCACCCGGGCGCCGCCGCCGGCTACCCCCGCTGCCGCGAGCGCCTCTACCAGGCGCTGGAGCTCTCCCCCGGGAGGAGGATCAACTGCTCGGGGATCGTCCGCGGGGACGCGAGAGCCATCCGGGAGGCCCAGCTCAGCAACCTGGAGATGGCGAACAAAAAGGCTTCCCTGACGCCCGGCGAGTACCTGAACATGACGAAGGACTGCAGCAACTTCAAGGAGACCCGGCGGTTCATCGAGTTCCCGCTGAGCCAGGAGGAGGCGGAGTTCCCCATCGCCTACTCCATGGTCATCCACAACAAAATCGAGATGTTTGAGCGGCTCCTGCGCTCCCTCTATGCCCCCCAGAACGTATACTGCGTCCACATTGACAGCAAGTCTCCGGCCGCCTTCCAGGAGGCCGTGCGGGCCATCGCAGCCTGCTTCCCCAATGTCTTCGTGGCTAGCCGCTTGGAAGAGGTGGTCTACGCCTCCTGGTCCCGGCTGCAGGCCGACCTGAACTGCATGCAGGACCTGCTGCAGAGCCCCATGCCGTGGCGCTACGTCCTCAACACCTGCGGCACCGATTTCCCCATCAAGACCAACGTGGAGATCGTCCGTGCCCTGAAGGTGCTGCAGGGGCGGAACAGCATGGAGTCGGAGAAGCCCTCGGCCCCCAAGCGGGCACGCTGGCAGTACCACCACGAAGTGGGGAAGTTCATCTTCCGGACAGCCACAGAGAAACTGCCGCCACCCCACAACCATCCCATGTTCACAGGCAACGCGTACATTGTGGTCACGCGGGCCTTCGTGCAGTACATCTTCGAGAACCCCACAGCGCAGCAGTTCCTCGAGTGGGCCAAGGACACCTACAGCCCTGACGAACACGTCTGGGCCACCCTGAACCGCATGCCTGGCGTGCCGGGTGCCATGCCCCAGAATGACAAGTTCCAGCTCTCGGACATGAACGCCCTGCCCCGCCTGGTCAAGTGGCAGTACCTGGAGGGCGACACCAGCAAGGGCGCGCCCTACCCGCCCTGCACCGGCCAGCACCAGCGCGCCGTCTGCATCTACGGGGTGGGCGACGTGCCCTGGTTGCTCCAGCAGCACCACCTCTTGGCCAACAAGTTCGACCCCCTCGTGGACAATGCCGCCATCCAGTGTCTCGAGGAGCACCTCCGCCACAGGGCCCTCTACGGCCGGGGGCTCTGAGGGGAAGCCGCGGAGACCCTCCCCAGCACCTGCCTCCTTCCGTAGGCGAATCGCAGCCGGCGCTGCCTCAGGGACGGCGGGAGGGGCTGGAGATCCGCGTCGCGAGGCGAGTCGCGCGCCGCCGCATCACCCGCGCCGGCGGAGCGATCTTGCCGCGGGGCGGGCGGGCGGGCAGGCAGCCCCTGAGGAGAAGTCGGCCGTCCCCTGAGGAGAAGTCGGCGGGCGCACGGGGTAGCTAACGGTCGGAAGAGCTGCGCGGCCCGCTGGGGCGGGCAGCGCCCGGCGGAGGTCTGCGGGGACGGGGCGCCTCGGCAACCGCCTCGGCGCGGCTTGGCGGAGGGAACGCCCGGCGTCGAAAGGCGGGGGGCTCAGGCTCCCGCCCTCCACTGTCCCCCGACGCGCGGGCTTCTCCTCCCTCAGAGACGCCGTGCGGGGTGCGGTCTCCCGCCCGGCACTCCAGGCAGTTTTCTGACAGGCTGTCTGAAAGAAACGGGGGTAGTGTGTTTTTCCATTTTCCTACAGCCTGTTGGCAAACGTGGCCCCAGGGCTTCTTGTTGTAGGCAGGCAGGGCCAGGTCGTGGACCGCGGTGACTCCACATCCTGCTACGAGCAGAGCTGAAACTACAATTAATTTGCTTTTCTACAAAGTACCCGCAGGCCCCACACACTCCTGGCACCTGCTGCACTGCTCAGCTTAACATCTGGCTGCTGCTTTTGCATCCCTTTAAATTCTGTCCATAGCTATTNGAAAAAAAAAAAAAAAAAAAAAAACCTTCAATAAAATCAAATATACTAAAATAGGTGGGTCTTTGGTATTCTGTGTCCTGTAGTCCTCTGAAGAGGACTGGTTGTGCTCCTAGGCAGAACCATTAAACCAATTAACCCCTCTGCACCATACTTCTCCATCTGTAACACAGGGAGAGGGATGCTTATGTAGTTAGTGGTGTGCAAATCTACGTTTTTCCAACATCCTCTCTCTTTCCCTCCCCGTGGAAAAGAGATTTTTGTGAGGAGTGCTCTCGGTGATATAACTCCTGTAGCCAGTAGCGTATCTGGCCTTTTAGATGAACAAAGCAATCATCCAACATGTGGTTTTCTTAAGTTTCTAGAAGCTGAAAGGTTTGTGAACTTGTGTATTTCACCCACGTGTGTCTTTCCCACCTTCTCACACTACAGCCAGCCGCTTTCCATGGATCCAACAGCTTTTCATTACCTATAATGCTGAGGGATTAATTCAGTTGTCTTTGTACTACCAAAAAAAATCTTAAAAGTAATTTTTTTGTTAGTAAACACTCTCACCTTTATAAATTCAAGTTCTCCAGTGGAGAATTAGCATTATACAAAGTACATCTGAAGGAATTCCATAGCACCAGGCTACATTTAGATGAAGTTAAGACTGCAATCACACAGATCTTGAAAACATGGATTTTAAATAGGATGAGAAGATGAAATAACTGACTTGAAAAGGTGTGTCACCGCAATTTTGTTACAACATTTTAAAATGAACTTGGTTGTAAAATGCTGATTTTTAAAATGCCATGGTGATTTCACAGCAAACATTGTAGGCAAAAACCCCAACTACTGGCAAGAAAAGCTCTCAAACATAAACACCCAATTTGTGTCAAATGTCATTGGACATTTGTGAATTCAAAGAGAGCAAATAAAGTGACAGGATTGCTGGTCCCAGTGGGAAACTCCAGCTTACGTAAACAGACATTTACAACAACAGAGATTAAAGCTTTATGCGAACCTGATAGTATCAGAGAATTTTTAAATGGTTTCAGCAGAAAATTCAACATTACATAGCAAACATCTCCACATCTAGTACATTGGTTTAGAACAAACAAAACTTCTCTGCAGACTCAGGGTAAAAACTCAAGTCTCCCAACATAGAAGACTGCACCTAACCACCACTGCCTAATCTGATTTTGCTTGTTGGAGCCCTTCCATTTCCTTTAAGTTAAAACATACTAGCCCCAAATGGTAAACTACTGCCAGTAGTTCATTGGGGGACTGGGATATGTTCAAGTTTCTGGACTAAATCAGGCAGAGCAGGGTCAGTGTGACTACGGCAAGGTGGTGTCTTTTTTTCCTTGGAAAATGGAGAAAAAAAGGTGCATATTCATGGAGGGGAAAAAAAAAAAACCACAAACCCATACTTCTCTATTCTACGGAATTGCATCAAAACCAAACTCATCCATGAAATGGATATCTGTAAGAAGATCTAAATAATTTATTTCTCAGAGAACCTTCTAAGCACCTACAAAAAGCAAAAAGCTGTTTGGGGGTTGGAAGGAACCCCAGCCTGAAATAGTGAAAGATTGTTGAGAGAGGGACCTCTCTATTACTTTGCAAATGTACCTGTAAAGAAAGATATATATATTTACAGGTTACTTACAGATTTGTTAACAGTAATTTTTATCCCCTTCACTCTGTAAATATGTTTAACTTCTTCAGCTGTTTCTTCTCTCAGAAATACCAACTATTGCTTGTACACACTATTTAAATAACAGTGTTTCATCTACTATGGACAGACACTGCCCCGACAAAAATATGTTGCAGATGGAGAGACAGAGACAAATATTTAGATCTGGAGGGTGGGAAAAAAAGCACCACTTCAAACCTATTTCATGGTAAGTCTTTTAGGAAAGTCAAAATATTTTTTCTTTTAATGCTACTTGTTGCAATCTGTGCTCTTCCAGATTGTCTCCCAGAGACAGAGAATCTAAGCATTTATCCACATTTGAAAGAGCTTGCCCATAGAATATGAAGGCCTCGAGTGAAACCAGCATACCAAAAAACCAGCTTGGCAACACACTAAGAGGGACAGCAGTTACCTAACAACATAGCCTACAAAGCCTTCTCCATTCAAAGAGATCACCAATTTGTACGAAAACAAATATTCTAGCATTAGTATCTGGAGATACAAACAACTTGTGAACTTCCACATCCAATTTTCTTGATTCAAAGAAATTGTTCAGTTTCTGTTGGTGTTATTACTAACACGTTATCTCAGATGATGTGCTTCCAAAACCAAAGGCGTATCTTGTGCAAATTTATTTTCAACTCACCCTCTCCTTTTAGTAGTACCTTAATTCCTTCTGAAAGAACAAGACTACTCCCAAATTCAGAAGGTGACTTAGACAAAAAGATTCTTACAAAGGAATGTTCTCAGCATTTCCTCTTCCAAAGGCATTAGAAATGTCAGATTTATGAGTGCAGTCACATGTCAAATCAGTGATACAGAAAAGGGAAAAAAAAAAAAAAAAGATTTATGTCTCCTTACCATTACAAATGACAATAAAAAATATCACTCAACCCTAATATATAACTTTGTATTCCAGAGATCTCAAAGTATCTTAGAAATAAGGTAGCTAGCATCTTAGAAAACTGGCAACAGGGCACAAAAGAAAGGTTGTAACTTGCCAAGGTTAGCTGCAGAACCAAAAAAAAAAAAAAAAAACTTCAAATAGAGTAGGACAAGCTCTAGCCCAAAGTAGCATTGGCATATCAGAATATAGGATCACCTCTAAAACATGGGCTAAACCCCACATGAACTTCATCAGTAAAATCTTGGGCTATCCAAATTGGAAATACGGTCATATCAGAAATATTAGTGTTAACTTTGTCCAGTGAGAGGATGAAAATTTACTTCTGACAGTTCGGTCTACAGTCAATTGTTAACTAACAACCTGAACTTTAAATAAACCACCAGTTGTTTAAGGAGGAAATATGTTGCAAATTGCCATTTACCTTTCAAGATATGCACATGAGGAAGACAAAACTATAGTTCTGAAATCCAATAACTTCTTGTTTAAGCACCTGGCTTTAATTTTTACTTTATTTCCAAGTAGTTTTCACTTTATTTTTACAAGAACAACCTAATGTGAGCGGAAACTGGCATAATATGTATTCACACAGCAGGTCCATGAACAGCTCTTCCTAACTCTAGTTAGGAGGGTCTATTTTCTTCTTGCTTTGCATTTCATTCATGCTCTATGTGATCATATGATCCATAAAGACATGGATCAATTGAAATAAATTCAGAGGAAACCAGGGAATACATTCTGAACAAAGTAGAAGCAAACATGGCCTATAGGAACAAAATATCAGTAAAGTATTTGCAGTCATGAGTAAAATTGATTCAGGGAACAGGGTTAGTGTGTCCTTTTTCTTCCGACTGCAACAGCAGTGAACATGAAACATTAACTAGACTCTCGGTGAACTATTTTCCACTTCCTTGGAGGGTAGAGGCTCTTTTAGCACAAAGTGAAAAGCAAAATATTAATATATCTGTGACTTACTACCTACTAAGCCATAATGGCTAATTTATACAGTAAATTTATCTTTGAGCAAAGCTATTTTCCTAACAAAGGTTACTCTTCAAGTTACAGCGAAGGAAAAATCTGCATCTCCCAGTACAGTCTTATTAAAGTTAAAATGCTTTTTACCATGCTCCTACTTTTCTCCCCTGCAGCCCGGAACTTTTAGAATACAAAAAAGCACAACCAAATCACTAGTACCTTAACTGAAATACTACCTCCTAAGTTGCTGAGATCCTTAAAACCAAACACCTGTGTTCTGAGTAACTCTCATCTACCACATTGTACCTAGTCATCATGTAAAAGAACATAATGATCCTGATAAACTTGTCTTCTAGGAATTCATCATAAATTCTTCCTGCTCTGCACTTTAATTTGTGTGTCTCTGATAACATTTTAAGTCTGTTATTGACATCCCTGACCGAGCAAACAGCTTACTTCAGATAACATCCTGTTTTGCACGCTTACGGAACTCACAGAACCCTTTTTCTTGGAAGCCATGTTTAAACACAGGCAGTCAGGCACAGACACTTCTGTATTGGTGTTTATTCCTTCCTTTTCTTCACTTTTAGTTAATTTACTTTCTAAATAGAAACATCCATTCCAACTCAAGGCCAAGGTGCAAAGGTATCTTTTACTTTCTCTCCACTACTGATAGGTGGAAGCAGCTGTGACCTTTCTGAAGAAAATCAACAAAAAAACCCCCAAATAAATTAATTGGTCCATAACACTATAGGCAAGGAAGAACCAAATAGGCAGCAGCAAGTATGCTGATGCTGTAGCAAGTGAGATGGTTTGTCTTCTACTGGATATTAAAATAGCTTAGTATTACAAAAGTGCAGTTAACACTTTTAGGTGCAAGTTCAACAAGTCTTCCAAGACCACAAAGCACATTAATCATATGAACACGGAACTGAAATTCAAACACAAAAAATAACAAGTGCCAAGAAAGTTATGGAAAGTAAAGCAATAAAAAGCAGGAAGAATACTGGCACCACATCCCCCTACCTTCTTTTTGCTCCCCTCTGCTTCGGTGAACTGAAACAGCCTCCACAGCAGTAGCAGATCCGGGGCCTGGACAAACACCATCCCAGAAACATGGTTAAAGCCAAAAAGAACGTGTGCTGCCAAGCCATTGTCAGAGCTTGTGTTGACAGTGTGAGGTTTGCAGTAATGAATTCCTCCAGAAGCATAGGCAAGCTTCTTTTCTGCGGGGAGCAGGCAGCAGTCTTCAGCCCATAGGCAGATACTCCCTGAGGCATCACTGGAGCAATTCTAGACATCAAAATGGTTATTCCCAAGAATTATTTACACCTCAGTATGCCTCAAGAGCTGTTTTCTAAAGAGATGACAGAGTGAACAGGGTAAATACCTCATGCTGAGCAGGGAGTTTAAGAAAAAAAGGATAGTTTAGAAACGAGAGAGAGAGAGAAAAAATAGAGGTGAGCTAGGAACAGAGTATTAGAGTCTTTCCAAAATACAGGGAAAAAGCCAGATAGGGTTGGAACACCAGAGTTCTGTGAGGGTTACTTTAGAAGCTTTAGAAACCATAAAGCAACCCTTATTCGTGTTGTTTCTTCACATACACAAAACCAACACTAACTTCTGCAGTTTTCACCAGTATATTCACTGAACAAATAAACACTAAAGAAGTGGTACCTAGAGCTTCTGCACTGTAACATAACCATGCAAGGAACAAGGCTGCCAAATGCTTCTCTGTTGCGTATGCACAGATTGTCCTTTGGCTTTCAAGGACAACAGACCACAAGAGCAAAGAATAGCATTGATCACAAAAGTTCAAGTATTCTTTGTGTACCCAGGTAAACTCAGCAGTCTATATGCCTCCAGATTCAAATTCCATGTCCTAGAAACATCCCACAGATGCAAAAATATCAGATGCCTGCATTGCCTGACACTGCACTGTCATGAAGGAGATGGAAGATGCATATGTAAGCTAATTTTAGGGGAAAAAAAGTAGCCAAGCTTATAACAAAATATGTATTTTGTAAATTAAATAGAGTACACTGAAGACAAGAAGGATTCTGCCTTGAGTGGAAAACAACTGGTTTGCAGAACAACAGCTTGATGCATTTGCCATAACCAAAGGGAGCTAGCCTACATTACCAGAAAATTTTAAACAGTGATATTAAAACATTAACCAGGTGTGAAATAAAGCTTCTAATACCACCAATAATTAGCCAGGCAGCAGCGATACAACAGATTCAGGGGACATGTTTGCCTTTCTTTCCTTCAGTTTTTGTTTGGTAACTTCTCTCTTCTTGTTTTATAATAAAGGCCACCTCAGACTTTCAGCTTGAGAGAGCAATGTCTAGATTACAGAAATGTATGTTATGCCTGCCCACTTGTTCGTACTCATTTGTTTACTGCTCCACCTAAAACATTCCCTTACTCCCCACTCATGCATGCTTTCTAGCCTTTCACACAGACTAAATTACACTGATTTCCACGGCACACAGCCCCTTCATTATCACTGTGCCCAGGAACAGATTGCTTCCTGTCCCCAACCATGCCAGTTGCTCCAAAAATCTTTAAACTCTGTTGTGCATTTCTTCTAAGACTACATTATTATTAGCAAAAGGAAAAATTTTAGAACAGTTCAGAAGCATCCGTAACATTTAATACATATTTCATGTACGTCACTTTTTGCCACTCACCTAACTCGGGCTAAACAGCAAGCTAATCAAGAACATGAGTGTCACTTAAGCATTTGCCCATTTCTTCAGTACAGTAAGACTCAGGTACAGAGCATTTAAATTCATTTCAGAATGTCCATCTCCTTTTCAAATGCTTCCTTACAAGGCAAGGCAATATTCAAATCTCAGTTTTCAAGCCAAATAGGAACCACCAGATAAGCAGGGTATACAATGCAAAGTGTTACTGTTATGCATCAGCACAGGGAGTATCCCATTGCCTTCTCCTTCCAATGGACCAAGCCTAGAGCTTCAATGGGACCATTACTTCTTTTTTTAAAAAAAGACGGTAAAGTTGTCCTGAATTATGAACATAATTATTTGTGGTTCCTGCTCACATAGATTTGAATTTCACTGATGACTAAGTAGCAGACATCTTTGTCAACACAATTATTTCTCCCTTCATTTGTAATTTTTCATAGTATATTTATATTTTCATAGTGTATATATATTAATTACATTATTTTCTTTTTCAGTTAAAATTTCTTTTCCTTTCAATTAACAGCTAAGGTAGCACTAAGCCTGGGAGTGCTACAGTAGTAGTATACAACTGTTGAAACACAAGTCTGATAGAGGAGTATCACTGAAATTCAAACGTAAATCCATTCCACACAGTAACCTCACATTGTCAGTACAATTGTGCTTCTCTATTAAATCTGTTTTTAATGGAAAAAATGCTATAGTAAATATGCTAATGCACACTTACTTGGAACAAAATCAGATATATAATTATTTGCATTAGGAGGGAGTCCAAAGGCTACAGACAGCTAGAGATTGAGAAGTTTCTGTCCAGAGATGGGTAGAGACTGCAAAGACTTGGAGGTAGGAACAGCAAACTTCTATACTTTTAAGGGCTGAAATTCCCTTTACCACATGACTATTAGAGAACAAAAAAATGTTTAAAGATAGAAGATTGAGTCTGATGTAGAAAAAGAGAAAACCACAGTACAGATACACATTTGCATCCTTTAAGATAATGGCCTCGACAGATACTTACTGTGCTCTTCAAATGAGAGCAATAGTCTGTTCTTCTGGTTTCAAAAATGGTTACTCACCAACCTGCAGTTTGCAGCAAAGGACTTTTAGCATAGATACCAGACAAAAAACTTAATGGTAAACATAATACTTGGAACAGTCTAGCAAGCAAGTTTGTGAACTCCTTTCTCACTTGAAGTGAGGGAAGCAGAAGCTAACCAAAACCTAAATACATGTCCTTTGATGTCCAAAGGTAGGATTTAGAGAACTGTAACCTATCAGTCTGGAAATGTATTAGAAGAGATACTAAAGCTTTATTACTTTAATAGACTGGGCCACTGATATGTAGAGAAAGGTTTCAACATGTAAATTACGCTCCGGTTTCAGCACAAACTAAAGATTTAGACTGATCTGAAAACAGTTACCCCTGACTTTTCTTCTGTACAGTTTCCAGTTTCTAGTGGTCTATAAGTAGCCTACTGTCAAAAATAAATGAATTCGACAAGGCCACTAGCATTCCTGTGACCATACTGGAACAGTCACTGCTGTTAAGTTGGACAAATGAGCTGTCAGTATATTACATTCATACTTATAGTGAAGAAACTATTTTTAAGGGTTTCTTGATCAGAGTTATTTAGTGGAATGTGTAAATCTAAAAAGAACAGTGTTATCCATTTGATATCTCAGAATTCATAGCTCAACTCTTTCGCTGAAATCCTGTTGGCCAGGTGTCCAATTAAATGTATTCCACATAAATACAAAAAACAATTAGCAAAAAAACATTAAAACAAGCAACACTAAAGTTTGTTGAGAATATAGTGCAACCTTATGACACTCAATTTCATTGTTTCAATTTGATTAGCTGTGCAATAATTTTAACACTTGGGTTAGTGTACTACTAGCAGAGGGTAACAAATGGACAAATTTATAGACAGAAAGATGCAGTAACAAACAGACAAACATACTGGCCAGCATGACCTGCTAAGCTTTTTTTCTTGTCCTCCTCCATCATTCTGAAACAGCCATTTCTTGCAATACTAATCAGTGCAACCATACTCAGAACCCTGTGACTGAAAGACCTTTGCATTTGCAACATTACTCTAAACACACTTAGACAATATTGAGAGAATATATAATATTAATGATTGTTTTTAAACAAAGTTTTCCAGGGATCACTCATTCACAAGTTTTTAAATAAAAGTTTATTACAGAAATTATTTTGAACAAAAAAGGCAAGAGTATCCGTTGTAATTTAAAAAAAACAAAACAAAACAAAACATTGTATTCATGCCCTATAAGGTGAACTGAAGAAATGCTACAGGTATTTCTTCCACTGTCATTCTGTGATGCTTTCTAGTATGGTTTAACACATTTGCATCACAAGAATTACGTATGGACACAGTCCCTTTCCATGCTTCTCTCCAGAAAGTGCTGCGTATTAACAGAAAATATTGCAGACAAACCACAGTTCTATTCATTCTGCAGTATTGGAACCAGTATCTAGGAAAGAAAAAAGAAAGTGTGAGTAACACGTACCCCCACTACTGTTGAATATAAATTAAAGAGAACCAATACCATTCTCCAATACCTTCCACAAGCTCAAAAGCATTCCCCAAGCATGTTCTGTACCTACCCAGTTCCCTCCACTGCTATCAATGCAATGCATGAACTGCTTGTGCTGTTTCACTTCAGTTAGCAACATTGAAAATGGCCAGCATAAAACTTCAAGGTGCATCATTTGCTATTAAGGCATTAAAAATACAAGGAGCTTTGCTCTAACTTGTAGTGATACACACTTTATTGCAGTCAGCCACAAGCACATCTGGCTAAATCACATGATCTGCTAAAGAGAAAGGGTTTTGCACATCCAGTAGCATAAACTCCTATGGAGTGTGGGCTATAGTTTATTATGCATTTTGAAACAGATGCAAGAATGAGCATGATCTTCATAAAACAACTGAGAGGAAGTCTCTGTTCTGAACTCGTGGCAGACGCGCCAATTAAGACCAGTGCTACTTCTGGTTATTACTACCATTACTGCTTTCTTGTTCTTAGAGCTATGGAAAAAATAGGTAACTTGGATATGCAGAAAGACAGGTCAGTGTTTACTACGTCCCTTTAGCAAGTCAACTTCTTGTGGCAAAAAAAGGCCTCTATGTTAATAGCAACTTTAAGTCACCCAGTTCTTTAAATCTTATCTGCATGCTTTATCACAAGTGAAAAAGATTAGTACTTAGAAAGTAAGGTTTCTTCTACTAGCTACAATAAGCACGCAAAAAATAAAGAGAGTAAGATTATATGCTTGGCTAATACCAGAAGTTGAGCAAACAATAAATTCTGTCAACTGCTTAGAACTACAAGTCACTTGAAGTGACTCCTCCAATCATGCCTGGATCAGGAAGCCATGAAGAGCCTGTTTCAGAGGTCTAGGGTATATTTAAACAAAGCCTTTTCCATTCTCAGTTCTTTTTTTTAGCATCACTCCCTGTCCTGGTTTCAGCTGGGATAGAGTTAATTGTCTTCCTAGTAGCTGGTATAGTGCTATGTTTTTGAGCTAGGTATGAGAAGAATGTTGATAACGCACTGATGTTTTCAGTTGTTGCTAAGTAATGTTTAGTCTAAAGTCAAGGGTTTTTCAGCCTTTGATGCCCAGCCAATAAGAAAGCTGCAGGGGCACAAAAAGCTGGGAGGGGACAGAGCCGGGGCAGCTGACCCAGTGGCCAATGGAGTATTCCATACCATATGACATTTTAGGAACTGGGGAGGGGGGGGGCATTGCCGCTCGGGGACTAAGGGGTACGTCGGTCAGCGGGTGGTGAGCAATTGTGTTGTGCATCACTTGTATATTCCAAGCCTTTTATTAATACTATTGTCATTTCACTAATATTGTTATTATCATTAATAGTTTCTTCTTTTCTGCTCTATTAAACCGTTCTTATCTCAACCCACAAGTTTTAGCTCTTTTCCCGATCTTCTCCCCCGTCCCACTGGGTGTGGGGGGGGAAGTGAGCGAGCAGCTGCGTGGTGCTTAGTTGCTGGCTGGGGTTAAACCACGACACTCCCCCGGAATGAAAAAAGTGGCACAATTTCACACATCTTTAGCAATCTTCTGCCACATCAATGGTTTTAAAAGTTATAAACGGGCTTGCCACAGAAGTCACTCAATGACCTTATCCAGTAAAGAATTTCAAGGAACATCGACAAAAGTAATCCAGTCAAGCAGATATGGAACATAAACTCCTGTACATACAGTGGGCCTGCTGAACAATATATAAATCTTACAATATGATTTGCAAATGCTAGCATAAGCTTTTCATGTGCTTGGGTACCCTACTATCAAATCCAGCAAACAATTGCTTAGACAGTCTTCTCGGACAATTGCTTGCTCAGGCTGATGAAGCACTCCTTGAATTCAATAAAACATGCTGCTCTTCTAGCAAACAGGTTAATACTACAAAAATAACCACACAGAAATTCAGTTAAGATTACTCCTGACTTTCTAATTGCTCTAGTAGTATGTACTTCCCAACAACAGGCATACAGCAGTCTCTAACACATTTCTGTTTTAGTGCTTATGGAGTTAGGGAAACATTTAGCTTGCTTTTGTTTCATTTCTCACCATATGTTAAAGGGGGTGCAGAGCCCTGCTTTTGTCTGAATAATACAATCAATCTAGCTTTAATCAGACATTTGGTCAAAGCTTTCTATAAATGATCAAGTCTTGTGTCTCAGCTTATTTATATCGTATTCCATACTTACTTTTTCCGTCACATGCTACAATTTTCACTTTATCCACTTTCACAAGTTCAGTGACCTCCCTAAATTCAACATCATTCAGTACAAATGTCCATACGTTGTCACAGAACCTGTATGTATTCAGAGACCCCTTTAAAAAGACAAGAGACATTTTCTATAGGATGCATCCCAAAAGTAACAGAAAATATGATGTTTACTATCTACTGAACTATGTACCTTCCAGAACTAGGTTTGCCATAAAGCCAACTGTGAACCTGAATGCATACAAACTTGGCAAGCAAGCAATTCTGAGAACTGTAGTTTAAATGCCCTCCAGTGGCTGAAGTTTTCAAGACCATGTAGGGACATTATAGTCTATCCAAGGGGAAGCTTCACAGGTACACTAAGAAGTTTTATAACTTTTTTAATGTGTATAAAGGATCAGTATCAGAAAAGATATCTTAAAACCTGGGCCATAAGAAAAATCAGTTACAGCAGTGATTATAAGCTGTGAATTCTGCAGTTGTTTAAATACAAAATCATGACCTATGTGACATAAAGGGGTCTGCCTCATCTTTGATGTTATTACTGAGGACGTTGATATGTAAACATTTTGGCCTTCATCTTCACATATTTTAAACTGACATTCTTGAACTTAAGCTCTAAGTAACATTTTTTTAATTTATCCACTAAACACATTCTGAACAGTTTTCTATTCCTTGTTACATAGACAAAGCAAATTAAGTGTGTTTGAGAAAAGTTACGCTCTTTTTAACAAAACTATATGGTTTAAAAATCTATAAAAATCTTAAGAAGTCACTTCATTAATGAGTTCTGCATAGACTGTAGAGGAAGTAAGAGGCCATAAGTTAACAGGACAACTGTTTTGGTTTTGTTTTTTTCTCAAAATTACAACCAAGCTGACATTTAACAATTTGCTGCCTATCTGATATTAATTAGGGTGGCTGGCTGGGCAAAACCCTCAAGCTTATTCTCCTATACTATCTACAGAAAACGGCTACAAAATGATCCAGTGACTTGCATAAGGGTAGATCTACAACTCTCTAGTCTCTCTTCACATTACAGATGTGACTGAAATTCCAGCCTCATCTCACTTCTGCAAGGTATAACTAAGAGAAGCAGAAGTCTCCCTCCCCATCTGCAAGACACTGAGGATGGCAATGCTACCCATCAGAGCATTTCCCTCTTGCCTCTCCCCTGTTTTTATCCACCCAGCAAACCTGTTTCTGATTTTTGCATTCCTTCAAAGATCACTGGCAAAGTAAGATTAACAAGCCATACAATTGCATACAGAATATAAGTATACACGTAAAAAGTCATTACTTCAGAGTCAAAATGGACCTTTGTAAGTTTTTGTTTAGAGCACACAGCTTTTACAGTAACTAAGCATTGACGCAGAAAGTTGGTATGTCATGAAGAACTTTTATATAGTTATCTTACCCTGAAATTGACTCTGTTCCTGACTCGTTGGGCCAGTGCTGAATTTATAGCTTTATCAAACTGAAGTAGCACCTGGAGGGCCAGCTGAGGCGTGATTTGCTGTGACTAAAGTAGTTTAAAAAAAAAAAAAAAAGTTTTGAGTTGTTTCAAACTAAACTCAAAAATGCAGTAAAAATCAAAAACATCAAAACAAAGTTAATGTGAAGCAGATCTCTAGAAGACCAATTTACAGGAGTAATACGTTCCTGTGTTTACTTCCTTTTTTCCTATTTTAACTCTGAGAAAGGAAACAACGTGCTAACGTGATTTTTTGTGCTACACAAAGACTTCTTCTGATAAATATTCACTGGAAACAATCAGAAGAGCAGGAACTCAATTACAGTGTTCCAGATTAATCTGGCAGTTCATTTACTGGGCCACACAACAGGGGATTACACCACCTACATAGAACACTTTCGTTCATCTAGAATGTCAAGAAAAAGACTTCCCACGTGAATGGAGCACCAACAGCTTTTGATTTCAATCGGTAAGTCTTCCAAACGTTGCTCACAAGTACCCCGATACGGCAAGCGCAAAGCCGTTTTAATAACTAACCTCTCCTTTTATCAAGCTAATTGCCCAGCCCCTAAACCCCACACGCACCTGTATGAGCTCATCCAGACTCTCCTGAAGACTGTTCCCCAGCGTGGTGTTTCTATACAACTGATACGCCATGGCTCACCGAGACGGGCTGGACACCGTCCTGATCATCCACGGCTCTGGATGCCTGTTATATCCTCGCTCTCATTTAAAAAAACAACCCAAAAACAATTAAAAAAATTATCTAAAAACCACAACGAAGCCCTTAATAAACAATGCACAACAAGAGCAAAGAGAATTTAAAAAAAAAAATTTAAAAAATAATCATTCCGCACACACTGACCAACAATTAAGGGCGCTCAAGAGCACACAGCATTAACGACCGGCGGGAACCCCGGGCCGCCGGGGGGGGAAGGCGGGAGGGAGCCGCGTCGCTGCCCGGCCGGCACCGACAGGCCTTTGGGCCCCAGGGGCACGGAAGCGGCGCGCCGGCACGGGGCCGTCTTTGTCCGCCGTTCGTTCGGCTTCCAAACCGATCCCCGTGTCCCGTTCCCCCCCCCCCGGGGCCGGCAGCGCGCTTAAGAAAGCCGTGACGGGAATGTCAGGCGAGCGCGGGGCACTGAGCGGCCTTGCGCCCCCGGGCCCCATCGCCCCCCCACCAAGGCCGCCCGCAGCCCCAGCGAACCCGGGGGAAG
>VYZV01027137.1:0-26569 GCA_013401275.1 Pandion haliaetus | reverse complement strand
GGGAAGGGGAAGGGGAAGGGGAAGGGATGAAAAAGATAAAAAGAGTGGGACTGAAAAGTCCCTAGATAAGAGGGACAAGGAAAGTAGGAAAGAGACATGGAAGCATCTCATTTCCAGATTTTCCCCTATGAGAAATAGAAAAGATTTTCTGTAGCTTATGTAAGTCACGATACCCTAAAGTAAAACGTAAGCATATAGTTGTATGCATTTAGAGTAGCTGTAGACTTTTTTATATGGAAGCAAGTAAAAGCATCATAGTGTCTTTGAATACTACCCCAAGAATATCAAATATTTCTCTGTTTTGCAGCTGAAAGTTGCGCAAACCAAATTGCACCTCTGCTACATGGAAATCTTTAGGCGCATAAAAGGAACAGTTTCTCAGGTGGTAAATGAGATTATCAGCAATCACTTTAGGAGAGCTCTGCTCAGTGATAATAGCTGAGTACAAGCTTTTAATATGGAGTAATCATTACATTTTGGAAAGGCATGTGAGAGAAAAATTTTCTGCGATGACAATACGTAACTTATTTCCATGTTCCAACCCACATTAAATCCCTCTTATAATGGACAGATACATCCTGGCTCAAGATCATTTACAATTATCCTGCATTGTTTTGGGAAAGAATGAGCACAAGCAAGGAGCTTCTGTGGAATAAATGAATTCTGAGGGTAAGACCACAAAAAAAAAAAATCAGATTTAGTTTTTTTTAGATTTGTTTAAGGCTGGGAGGTTATTTGTGCTATTTGGCACTTCCTTTGCATCAGCTTTGCCAAAATTATTATTCCTACCAGTCATCTCCTCTACATCATTTGAGTCTCTCTCAAATATGTTGCTACTGCAGGCTGATACACTACAAAGACATCTCAATTTTCCTATTTTGCTAGAAGTCTACCTCAGCAAATATTCTTTGTGCATAGAGTGTATTGAGCTTTGGCAGGTTCTAATGCTCGGGTCAATTCCAGTTTGCTCACAAATCTCAGAAATACTTCAGGATACTTCTAAAGCACTCAAACTTTATGAAATCCTATAGCAATTCAGATAAAGCACAGGTACTCATAAAATGACCAAAGAGCAGCTTCTGTCCTGAAAGTAATGCATAATGGTGAAATCATTCTTTTTCCCACCTTATATAAAACAAAATATGATCACTATATGAAATACTATTGCTGCATGCACACTTTGTGTTGTGATGTGTCTATATTTCAACAAGGATATGCTTTCAGATAATTAAAAAAAGGAATATTTCTTTTTGTATATTTTACATGTTTTACAATTATTATTATTTTTATGGTGGATATAGAACAGACCTCTTTATGTTTTCACAGTCATTAATTAGCTCTACAATGTAACCTTGGTTTGGAAACCAGATAATATTATACTTACTGCTCACTGAAGCCTTGCCAATGCTCCATGAAATAAATTTTTTCAAGACGAGGGTTGGCTGTTTTCAAAGTGGCAATTGTACTACTCTGAATGTACAATTCACTGTCTCTTCAGAACAATTTCAAAAAATGTTATCATATCAAAATAAAGGACTGATGTTAGCATTAGTCTTTGACAGCTGAAACAGAAGTCAGTTTCAGGAGCCACAGGGTGTAGATTTTGCGCATGCATGTGTAGATATAGTAATAATTACTACTAATTTGGGCAGTCATATTTTTTAAAAAAAATCTGAAATTAGTAAATGTCATGTTGCAGTGACAAAGTGGTCTATTTAACAGATACAACCTGCTTATTGCATAGGTTTTTTGATCTTCATGCTCGTTTCACTTAAAGACTTGCTACTGTTGGATAAATACTAATTTTACCTGTTCATTTTCTGAATTAACATGGAAGGAAGTTAGAAGAAATGTCTGGAAGAAAGAACTGTAGAAAAGGAAGAAATGTGCTATTTTTTGATTGAGAAGAGTAACATTTATTAAAACATGCAGAAATTTTTCTCCTTCCATTAGCTGTAAGAGATATCTATTAGTAATAGGTAATTTAGCACCACTATTCAGCTGCTTTTTTCCAACTGAAAGGTCTCTTAATTCAATGTGAACATAGCACACACAGTGCTTGCTGGGGATTCAGAACAATCCGTTCCATTTGTACACCTCCTCTCCAAACTCTCCTCGGTGGTTGTTCATGTAAGCGACAAGTGGACCTGGGTGTAATGTCCTGCAAGATGGGCACCCATTTGCTTCAAACCTTGATAAACACTGAATTAGAGGAAAACAGACTTAGCAGATTGGTGGAACTTTGCTGAGCAAAGGGAGGCAAGACCTATAAACAGGTATTAGATTGAACTATTGGATCAACCTAGTCAAAAAAATGAGGTGAGGAACCTATTAAAATCTCTTTGAACCGTAAGCCAGATCCAGCTGAGCACATGACGTGATGTGAATAGGAAATGGGGATCAGCTTGCCTATACAGAGAGGCTCTTTTGGATCTGTATCTGTCTAATGAGTGTGAAGGCTGTTTCACTGCAGGTGACAGAAGAGAAGTAGGCGGTAGGAGAGACCGTAGCATGCTCTCCAGGCATACCTCTCTGGGTACCAGGCCAACAGCAAGAGTAATCTCCGGATACAAAGTCCAGAAGAGCTGATGTGCCCTGAGCAGCGCAACCTAAAATAAGAGAAAGATTATGTTAGCAGCAGCAGTGCATTTTACACAGTATCCGTTGCTTTTGATCAGTACAAACATTTATCATCCTTTTGGTATATATTATAATCAAGCAAGATTCGTGGAAAGCAGATATCGGTGATGTTGAGATTAGTAGTGTTACAAAGATTTTTACTGTTGCTTGAATTTTTAGTTCAATAGTTCTCAACCTCAATAATGGGAATAAAAGATAATGTCAATGACAATCTGTGAATCATATTAAATTTTCATGTATAGCTATAAAAGCTACCTGTTTTCTTAAACAATGGCATGCATATTTTATGAAGCACAACAGGTATTTGATAAACAGAAGTGTTTGTTACTTGGTGGGAACTGTTTATCCTACATGAATTACTTCTCTGAGTACAATTTTAATTGTTTAGTAATGTTACTCAAGGAATAAAATACAGCATTTGAGATATAGTGACCCCGAAGCAGTGAAAGCAAATCACTTTCATGCTTGTGAAGCATCACATTGTCCATGCTTGCTGGCTTTTTATTTGTCCTGAGGCATCACTATGGCCAAGAGACAAGATACTGGATTAGATGTGCATTTTATCTGATTCAGTACTGATGTATGTTCTTATGCCATTTTAAGATTCCTAACTTTCAACACCTGAAATGTGAAAAAGCAGAGGAAAATTTTTGAAGGTATGTAAACAATTTTGCCTTTGCTATTTAACCTGCCTTATCAACATCTTTTGTTTTTCTTTCTAAAATGTGAACAGTACAAAAGATGATCTATTTTTGTGATTCTCCCTGCATATTTTACATCTGTCAGCTATTATTCTTACATCCTAATGGTATACAGAAGAAAAAATATTTTTCATTTAATTATTTTTCATTGAAACAAGTTATTTTTTCCTAAACTATTAATTGTATTTACTACTTAATATGATAGTTATTATTCTTTCAAACTGTTCATACAGTATTGTAGTTCCACAGTCTTCATTAGAGATGGTGGAAATTAGCAGAGACTAAGGCCCTAAGGTTCTATTTTATCTCCATCATTACATGTAGCTTTAGATTATTTTATGCAGTGTGTGGGTAGTTTTAGTTCTATTTAAAAAATAGCCAAATCATAACCTCATTCCTTAAAAGCAATATTTTGTACATTCTCCCAGCTCTAAGACAGACAATTCTGAATTTCTCCTGAGATGCTTATATAGGTCCCAGTGCTGAAATCTCAGTTACTGTCAAGTAGCATTAGCATAAAAATGGAATATTTCCAGTGCAAACTACTGTTTGGCAGATGATTAGTGTGCAAGGCAAAGGCAATTTTTTCTTTAGCAAGGGATATTGTCATCGAAGATATTTCATCTCCCACACATTTTGGTTGGTAACTGTCTACAATTACACAGTGACAGTAAACACAACCAGTAATTACTTCTTAATAGCCTGGAAATTCTGTTGCAAATACAGAAGTTCACACCTTAAAAACAACTCTCCCACCAGAACCTAGCTGATCAACATCCCATTTAGAATGAAACTCCATATTTAAACTTTCAAGAAGCAAACTCCTCTGTCTGCTTACTTCTCTCCTTCCTCTTACTTGTGCCTGTTTTTCCTACCTTGAGCATCCTTGCTATTGCACAGCTCCCTCTATTCTAAGATGCTCTGCTGGCCTTAGCGTGCTTTCTATAGTGACTACCAGCATTAATCCTTTGAGGGTTTATGTGCTACTTTCTCATTTAGCAGACACGGAAAATTGTAACAGAGTTGAGAAAAGGCGGACAGGATTTGAGTTCTCAACTTGCTGTCCATGAGGAATTTGGTTAGGCTTGCACAACGTGCACTGTGTCATTCCCATTGCTGGGGCCTGGCAAACTGTAGGCATTGGTTTGGCAATATATTATTGTATTCTTTTTCTTTACTCCATGTGCACTTAGTTTCCATGAATCTTTAGTGGTTCTGGTGTTGTGGAATTCCTCCTGTGTGCCCCTGAGATTTCTAAAACACCCAGGGATGCTGCCTCAAATATCTCCTTACTATGCTGGATATGAGACTGAAATGATCATACTTTTATGCCAATAACAGACAGTTCTTCAAAAAACTCCAAAACTGATTATAAAATCAGTTGCTGACTCATCCTTCTCTTGCTTTTATGAAACTGTGTTTGCTCAAAAATCACGTTGCAGCAAGCATGAAATATTTATTTAGCCCTTCTTTACTGTACTCGGTTTCATCTGTGTAGCCGTGAGGCTTCTGGCCAGGATGATATCCTCTCTGGCAGGGTCTCATAGAGAGAGGATGTTAACCATGAGCCTGACAGCATGAGGGAAATTGGCATCAGAAAGAGATGGGGGCAAGCCTGGCTGCCCCCAGGGCTGGTGTAGTTAATACAAGTGATTTCTGCAGGCAGGCAAGCCAAGGCGCACATAGCATTGTGTCAGGCCCCCTGATCCTTCTGGACACAAGCCAAAAGGAGCATGAAGACAGGTCCAACTTCACATCTTGGGTGGTCCCCTCACCCTGAGTCCATATTCTCTACCTGGTCAGCAGATGTCGGACCCTCGTGGGGGCTCTTTTAGGAATGGCTGGGCCAGATATATCTGTCCTGACTGTTTCCTGGTTGCTTCTGTAGTCAGTGGCAGGTCACAAGGAAACCTGTCCTTCACGGGTAGCATGAAGAAACATGAGGTGAAGCTAGCCTGAGGATGCTCCCGGGGACACTATCGCTAATGCTTGTTACTGAGACCGATAGCACCAGGGTAAGGCTGCATGTGAAAGTGAAGCCCCTGCTCTTCTTCAGCACACTGGTGAGGGATCACAAATATATAGATTTCAGTCTTACCTATTAAATAAAGCCTCTCCAACAGCAATGAAATATGTAGCACTTAAAAAAAAAAAACCAAGAATAGTTTAGATCATCTTGGTCTAAAGCAGACGGAAGTTATTTACCTTAGCACCTTACCTTCTTTACCTTAGTGCCAAAATCCAAAAGAACAAGTGACAGTGTAAAGAGATTAATAAAACTAACAGTTTGAGACTCTATTCACTTTTTCTTGTTGATAATGTCTAAAAGACTGAAAACTTATTTATTTCACATACATATTTTTGGAGACTCTTTTTTTGATTGCTGCCAGAATTTTCACTGCAAATTGGCTTGGAAAATGGAGTAAGTGCTTTGCCAGCAAGCAGTCATAAATAATGCTTATACTGTGGTGTTAGAACACAGTAGATATTATTATCTATTACATGATTGCCTTGCAAGAATTCCAAATGCAGACAATCACAATTCCTTCTTTAAGCAGAGGTTACTCAAAGTCATCATTGCAATTACTTTCTATTTAAGATTCAATATAAAAGGAGAGCTAAAAACTTCTCTGGAACATTTAAGTCATCGTTTTAACTTTTTGTTGCAGTGCACCAATATTTTAATAATAACAATAAAATAAATAGTTATTCCTTTAACAGAAACAATATTTAACAATACAGAATGATTAGAGAAAATTGATATAGTCATTAACTTGTATTTTCTTTCCTAAAACAACATAAACAGAGGCGAGGCATCACTGGCAACAGTGGCTGTCTCCTTTTTAGTTAATCTTGCCAAAGATTGTCCAAGTTTAAAATCCTTTTTTAAAGCATGTGTGGATGTGCTTTGGCTCTTCAGGCATGATCGGGGTATTCATGTTCATCTCCTGTGAAGGCCTTAACTTCTTTTACCTAATGTTTAATTCATCTCCATCTTGTGGTTTGCAAATTTGATTTTAAAGATTGAAAAAATACTGCAAAAAGTGGCAAAGGGTGGTAGAGAGCTGAGACAGAAAAATATTGCAATGGGAATGCACACACTGTGCCTAATTGGTCTCACGTGTGAACTCTCTGAGGAGTCCCTGTAATTAGACTAGAGATGAATCTTTGTATCTCCCCGAAGGGCTTCTCAGGTTTCCCATGAGGGAGTGAGCAGCCCACTGGCTTTTTGTCATGTGTTCTGTTTCTGCAAAAAGTAATTTTACATTACTATCCAGATAAACGTGCATTATACAGTGAACCCTAAATATTCAGACATTATGAAGAGTTCAGGGCCAATTTGGCGGTGCTGATACATGCAAAACGTAAGGTGTAGAGTACTGATCCAACTGTTAGATATTTCTGAATAACTAGGTACTGTAAATTAGATTATATGCCGTCTATATTGTTACATAACTTTGGAGATAAAATCGGTCTAAATCTGAAAAAATAAGTGGTTTTGGAAGAGTTTGTTCAGCTTTTCTTGGAAGCCTCCATGAAATGGCAGCGCAACTATTCTGCATCAAGAGAGCACTACATGTAATTTAAAAAGAAAAAGGAATAAATACGCCAGTCTGGTTTTTCTCTTGGCTCCGTATTGGTCTTGGGTAGTGCATTTCACTTTTGCTGTTCCACAAGGAATTGCAAACCGCAGAGGTCAGGGTTTATATTTGCTGAAATACTTTCAGAATACTTTTCTATTTTAAAAAAGGTAAGTGTACCAGGATGCACTTATTTAGAAATGAATGTGTATTAGTCAGGTCTCCTGTTTCTTCCCTCTTGTACCTTACACAGACAGTCTGTAATTCTAATAAAAAAGAAAATTATGATTTGCTCTTTATAGAGATTTTGCCACTGTTAAGGAAAAAAGAAAAGTAGAGAGAGGTAATCAGATATTAAAAAGCGAAGTAGCAGCATATTTGAAAAGCATGCCAAAATATATTAATGCAGTCTTTCCAACATGTAAATATGCATGGAATAGCTACTGATTTATAAATGAAACTATAAAAAATACCATGTAGTGCTCACTGGCAATAGTTCCATCTCATCTAGCAATGGGATGAATATGGTCATTAGCAATTAAATACAACTCCCTCAACATAATAATGAAACCCTGTTTGAAGGCACTGGCCAAGTGAAATGAATGACGAAATCCAAAGTATTCTCCATTATCACTCAATATGCTTGAGAACTGATATATTTCTGAAAAACTATTTCCTTTCACCCCCCACCCTCCCAGCTGCTTAAGGAAACGTATCACCTGAGCAGCACAATATCAGCATTATTGCAACACAGCACTTCAGAGAGGATGTAAAAGCAAGAAATAGCCCCTAACGTCTGCAAGAAAATATGGAAATATATATAAAGTCTGTAATAATGCATGTTTTTCTATCATGTCATAAAGGAAGCAAAGTAAGAATATCATGTAAGTTTTAGCATGTGCATGCTGGATATAGTCATGTAACATCTGCCAATTACCTCCGTGTCATGAAAGGGAACTTTCACCATTGTCAAAAACCAATCATGTTCTTCCCATCATCTTTGAAACATCCCGTTTTCATTCTCTTCCTTTCTGCACTCCTCCTTCTCTGCCTTTCATTTCTCTGCAGCAGAAGAGCGAGCTAGGGAATAAATAATGTATGAGGGGAAAAAAAAGAATTAGAGTTTATTTATAAGGAACAATAGTTTAATTCATGAAGCAGTCTTTAAAATGCCTGAGTCTTGCAGTTGGTGGTGAGGGTAAAATCTTATCAGGGTTAGGCATAGAACCAATATAATAAAGACTCCAGAAGTAAGCCATCAATAAAAGAGGATTTTGACACTCAGACACTTGCTGGGCTTGGTTTTTTCCTTCAGGCAAGCTTCTCCTTTCTTTCCATTAGCCTGACCCTCCCAGTATCTCCAACCCCTATAAATCCCTGCTGCAGCTCTCCCCGCTGTGTGCTTTTAGGCTTCCACATGGAGCATATCCTGGTGACGCTACACTCACTATGCCAGCCTGCCAAATATTAGCCATGTAAGGAAGGCTGGTTCCTATTCCTTTGTTGGTCACTTACATATGAGCAAGGAACAAGTGGAAGCAAAAGATGTGTGTTCGCTGGTAATGTATTAAAGGGCCGACGTACTGCGATATTTCATATGGCTCCTGTAGATTTCTTTGCTTCTTAACATCGGTGTTGCTTTATCAAACATGAATCCTAAATGGTTGCCATCCCCCATAGTGACTGAAGCCCTTCCTTGAGGGGAAGTGACCCTCCACATGCCTGACCTACCTGGCGGGGCCGGGCCAGCGCCGGGTGCTCACTCGCACCCCAGCTTTCCTCTCCTCCCCCCAGCAACAGCTCTCTGTTTATACAAACCAACAGGCAATGGTGTCAAGAATCAATTAGCAGGGAACTTCTGAATGCAGAAAGTTACTTGTTGCCTAGCAGCAGCCCAGCAAGCCAGGCTTGACTTTGAGTCATTTAACCCCAAAATGAACTGGGGCTGCCAGGTTATTTTTTCCTCATCACCTTCCAATGCTGTCTGAGTCAATCTGGAGGGATGAGATGCCTGAAGCCTTCCCTGCTGCTTTCAGGAAGGTCCTCACCTCCATTCGGTAGACCAAAGTGTGCAGTGGATAGAATTTGTGGTGCCTGGTTTCAAAGAAACCCCACGGGAGTCTTTCCAGGACACCGTGCCTCTGTCTTGGGAGTGAAACTCCCCTGACTTCCAGAGCCGGGCGCTGGCTGGCCTGAGCAGCTCCTGAGCCATGGCCCAGGATGGACACGGCTGCAGGAGGACAGGCAGACTCCCACCGAGGACCAGGAAATGCTGAGTTATGCCTCTGCTGAAAATTCCTGTCTCAGACTCTGTTCTTCTTCCTTAATAATTAATTCAGCAGAGAGAAAAAGACTGTTCATTTGCATAACTAAATTTTTCAGTCACAGCAATCAGCCTATTAATAGAAACCCATCTATTTGTCTATCAACTTACATAAACCACTGCATTGTCTTATAAGACATGATATTTTGAAGGTCAGTACCCCATAAACAATGGATATAGAGGCAGAGAAATAGCTTGATCCCCTAGCTCAGAATACATTAAACCAGACTTTATAAATAATATAGATCAGTCATGGAGATTAAGTCTGTGCTTTACTTTTCAGCACTACATGAGAGTTTCCAGGGAGACGTAGTATATGTTCATAATAACATCAATATCAAATGGGAAAAAAATGACAAGGACATTTTTAAAAGCTGCTATATTATGGCTGTATAGTGAAATCAGTGCTGTTTAATCAAATTAGTAGGCTGCCATGCTGAAACATTTTACTAACCAATGCAATGGATTTATGCCAAGAAGACCAGTTATACTACTCCTGTCCACAAGCTGTCTGAAAATGAACAACATATATTTAATCCCCTGTCATCTTTACCCATATTAGGGCTTCAAACAGAAATGTTTCCATTATGGCTCCATTTTCAATTAAGAGTTTTTAACAGTCAACTGTTCTACCACAACATCTATGCTTATTATTTGCCTACAGATGATTTGTGACAGGGAAAAAAGTCTGAGCACTGCCTCTTCAGGTGTTTGAAGCAATTTCAATACGGTACAAATTACATTTTTTCTCATTATAAGATTGGTTACTACCTTTCTCCAGATGACGCCAGTGTCTCTTTCTTCATTTCCACCACTAAATATTATTTAGATGCAGCTCTGTGTACAACAAATCTGGTCCTAAGTAAATGGAGAGTATTTGGTTTGAATAAATAGCAGGTTAAACTGAAGAGGTGCCACTCCACATAGGGAAGCACTTCCAAAAGCTACTCTGGCCTCTCTGCAGAAGAGCAAGCCAGTCTCTTTCCTCATTCCTGCACATCATAACCTGTCTTCTCCTTCCTCAAAAGCCCAGAGGCAAGGATTTACTTGGGGCTTCTCTATGTTCAGTCTGGCTTATGCACAAAGTGACAAGCAACAGTAAAACTAACAGGATATATGTAGGAAGACAGGCCAAAGCCCAAGAGTTGAAATCTGAAATGTGCCAGGAACACAGCCCTGCCTCGGGGGATTTTTTAGGGGAAATAAACACAATGCAAAAGCGATTGAAAAAAATGACTACTGAACATGCCCTGAAGGCCTCTAATGTGAATTTAAATTAATAAAGTCTGAAAAGCCTTTATGTAAAAAGCTTGATATGATGACTGCTACTATTTAAGACTATTTCTTTAGAAGAGCAAAATCAATTCACTGTTCCATGACAGCAGGCTGAAGTCACATAGAAGTAACAGAATGTAAGAAATTCAAAGGAAAAGGGTGCAGTCTATTGGGTCCAGGCATCAGAAGACTTATTTAAATGCTTGGGCACAGAAGCTTCAAATGGCCTTTTCAAATCTGCGTTATCACATTGATCAGTCCAATTTCCCACCAATGTATATAACTTTCAGCAGCAAGACAGAGCCCGTTGATGCTGCAGTCTTTTGCTTTTGGTAATGATGAAACTCTGCAGCCAGAATACATTTTCTTGAGTGAAAACGACAACACAATTCGGACAAAGCAGTATCTGATGGTTAGTGAAAAGAAGATTAAGGAAGAGAAGTCAAGACTATTCAAGTGATCTAACTTGTCATATGCATAATGCATATCTATACCAATCAGAATGACAAAACAAAATGGTTTAACAACCCAGGAACATATTGATTATACAGAGCTCTGCCTGCTCTTTCGCACTTTCAGAGGATAACTGTCTTGATGAATCGTGATAGCGCGCTGCTCAGGCAGAGGCTCTGAACAACCAAGTGCTACTGTAACTTGAGCAGCGCTGTGTGTGCACTTAGCAGCACACTGCCGTACCAGCAGAAACCCAAGTACTGGCGGGCTGCAGGTTTCACTGGGGAGTTTCTGAAAACCAGCACAATTAAATAGGAACATAACCCTCCCTGGTTTATTTCCCCAGGTAAAGAATGGGAACAGTAACTAATACCAGTTTCACGGGAGTGTTATTTGCATTAGCAATTGAGAAGTTTTCAAGTTTTCAGACATTCATGTAGTGAAACCATAGCAATAGTTAAGAGAAATCTATTTCTGTTCAGCCTTTTTAAACAACAGCTTTTAGAGGTGAATTTAAATAGTGAAGTCAACTTCATTTCTAGCTGTTAACACATGGAAACACATCACTCCTCTTTGCCCACCTAACAGTGAGGTTAGAGACCTACATTGTTTCCAAATTTGCCATAGACTCAGTGATGCAAGGTATTTCATTCTTCACATCTTTGTCTCCCTCCCTCATAAAACTGGGATAACATTACTTACAAGAATGTGGTTGTGAGGCTTTATTCATCAACATCTCCATGTAGTTTGAAAATCTAGAAGTATTACATAAAATGCAAAGTGCCACCTGATCCCACTTCATTCTTCAGTCTGCTGCTACAGCTTCCACCAACAGTACTGTAAAAAGCTCTCCATGCCTTAGTACACCCGCATGCTTATTGAATAAGCTACCCAGAATTTTTCCCCACCCCAGCAGTTATTCTCTTCTCCATCCATATATTCCCCTAGATTTCTTTTGCATAGTTTTCCCCACAGATGCACTTTCTGCTTTTGGGGCACTCTCTATATTTCAGAGACATTTTGAAACCGCAACCCCAGAGAGGCATTTTTAATAAGAAATTCTTACTTTTTAACTTAAAAAAGAAAATCAGTTCCAGATCTTGATAGGTTCCTAACTAGGTCGTACATTTGGTTTTAAAACGTTATCATCTGATGAGTTCATTCTTGATGATGGTGAAACGCATGTGGTTTTAGTCTAATATAATGTGCTGGTTTGGGCTGGGATAGAGTTAATTTTCTTCATAGTAGCTATTATGGAGCTATGTTTTGGAATTGTGCTGAAAACAGTGTTGATAACACAGGGATGTTTCGTTACTGCTGAGCAGCGCTCACACAGAGCCATGGCCTTTTCTGCTTCTCACCCCACCCTACCAGTGAGGAGGCTGGGGTAGGCACAAGAAGTTGGGAGGGGACACAGCTGGGACTGCTGACCCCAACTGACCCAAGGGATATCCCAGACCATATGACATCATGCTCAGCAGATAAACCTGGGGGAAGAAGAAGGAAGGGGGGGACGTTTGGAGTGATGGCGTTTGTCTTCCCAAGTAACGGTTACGTGTGATGGAGCCCTGCTTTCCTGGAGATGGCTGAACACCTGCCTGCTGATGGGAAGTGGTGAATGAATTCCTTGTTTTGCTTTGCTTGCGTGCGCGGCTTTTGCTTTACCTATTGAACTGTCTTTACCTCAGCCCATGAGTTTTCTCACTTTTACTCTTCTGATTCTCTCCTCCATCCCACTGTGAGGGAGGTGAGCGAGTGGCTGTGTGGTGCTCAGTTGCCAGCTGGGGTTAAACCACGACACATGAGAATGAATTAATGTACTTTTTAGGAGTTACTGGTTTGAGTCACAACTATTAAAGCAATAAAATCTGTACTGCCAATCTACAAATGCTGCATAAGTTAGATATTTTATTTCACTCTTCCCTAGTGTGACGGCAATGTTACTCAACTATTATGGGTGACTTCATTAGGTGTAATTTTTTAAAAAATTAGGCATAATAAGCCAATTCTGAAAATTAGATTGCCAGAAAAGATAAGAGCGACAAGCTGGCAAAAAACTTAGGTGTTGATATTTATTTTAATGACTTTGCAAAATCTTTCCTACAGATTTATATCTACAGCACACAATTTTGCTTCATCAATACATTTTTAATCTGAATGTGTGGAATTACACCCACTCTTTCTGAGTCATCTTTAAATCTAAGCGGTATTAATTTCGGCTAACTTGAGGAGGACATGTGTTTACTAATGATGCCCAAATGCTGGCACTAAGTAACAAGTTAGCAAGAAACTTCATTCATTTCAAAAGCTCTGCGTTCCTGGTAGGCATTTCCTGAATATTCAGTTAGTAAAAAAATCTTCAATTAGCACTAGAGGGCATTGGAAAAGAAAATAGAGAGTTAGTGTGCACTGAGATGCAAATGCTTTTAGCAGTGAAAAGGAACAATTTCATGCCAGCCCGCACCAACAACAAGCTTTTTTTTTCTTTTTCACTGTTAGAGATTTACATTTTAAGTGAAGGCCTGACATGTTAGCAACAGGGTTGCATTATTTATTTTCATTAATGTATCTACCTGTAGCCCTGATCATCTCACTAGTAAAAAGGACAGTCATATTTTACATTTTCACATTATTTTTCTTCCCCAAAATACTTCTCAGCCTGTATGCATTTTAGATCTAGAGTCAAACATCAAGGACCTTCCTTTTTTTTTTTTTTTTTAAATTGAAGCTTCTGATTATATCAATGATCAGTGTATTAGTTTTCGCTTTAGTAAAAATTGTCCTAACTTCTCAACAGAACTTGCAAATATAAATATTCTGGCTTTTATGCATAATTTAGCCCATGAAGGAAGAAAAGAATAGAACAGAGTAAGGTTTACAGAAGCAAGATCAGCTGGGTATGCTCAGTAAATAAGCTCCCATATTACCTTAGCTCAGATGTATATTTGTCCTAATTCACTTGCTGAGGTTAGGATGAACATCATGAGACTTCTGGTCAACAGGTTAAAGTTTGAAGGAGTTGCCTTAACAAAGCACTAACTTTGGTACCTTGAATATAGTACGTGGCGACCATGCAGACTGTGACCTGAGGATGTGCAGAGGTTAAAGGCAAGTTTTCTGAAGGGCTGAGCTGTATGAATATTTATCCATTTTGTAACCAGAAAGTTGGGGCATTGATACTGAAAGACTTGGTCCCACAGGACAAATACAGGCCCTGCTTCTACTGTCTTTAATGGCTGTTGAGTCTTCAGCACTTTACAGAAGTGACCCACAAATTGGACGGACAGCAGAAAAATCTAATAAATGGATCAAAGTAGAAAAAACAAATGGGAAAATAGCTTGAAATAGATTACAGGTTTTAATACATGCGTAATGTTGATATACTCAGCTACGGGGCTTTTTTCTTATTTGTATTATTCATACTACAGTTTCACACTATTGCATCCCTCAATCTGTACAGCAAGAAACTGTAATAAAAATGTGGTAAAAAAATGCCAAGTCCCCAGCTAAGTTCTTAGTTCTCATAATTTATAACACCCAGCGGCAGTTTCTACAGCTATGTCTTCACATTTTTTAAGCATGATGCAGAGCTTGGTAAGGGTCTTTGGGAAACCAAAATTATAATCATAAGTGCTGTTTCTCTTTATATACTGGGTAGTTGAAATGTTTTTTTGTTGGAGAATGGCTCAGAGAGCAAGGATATGAATCCACAGAACAGTTGTACGAGCAGAGCCTGTTCTGAACTTAGTATAAGTAGCAAGACTAGGCCGCGAGTCCGAGCTGAAACTGCAAGTCAGGCTGATAACAGTAAAACAACAAGGACACTGTGACCTTGAAGAGTATCATAAACCAACCAGAAGTTAACCCGTCTGCATCTAGTTGCTTAAACTAATCAGAAGGTAACTCGTGTTAACCTAAACTGTATAAATAAGCGCTATTCGGGCTAATAAGGTGAACTACGCTTTATCACTCACACTGAGTCGACCCCGCGAGTTCCTCCGCCGCCCAGCATTTTTTAAAGTAAAATTATAGTTGTTTGAAGTCAAATGAGAACATTTTTGAGAATTTTGGGTTAATTTAATTTAGTTTTGAATTGGAGTCTTAGCCGGCTGATTCACTGACATGAATGAAATTTTATTTCAGAGCTACAGCTAAGCTAAAAAGGTTTCCAGGACAGTTAGTGACTCACAGGATGCATCTACAATAAATTATTTGGTTTAACACCCAAGATATAAAGCTTTAAAAAAATTAATTTCCATTTGGTCATGATATATCCTAGTAGTAGGTTACAGAGTGTGCAAGTGGGAAGCAAGCTATCCATTAGAGGATTAATGAATCATAGGGTAATAATGCCTAACAGTACTTAAGTAGTAATAACATTTGCAAACCACTCACATATTTTTACTTTCCATCATAATACTTACATAGAGTAAATGTGGGTCGAATACCACTTCCACTTTACAGAATGGAAGAGCAAGAGAGAAAGACTCCTGTGGTTTGTCAGGCAGTAAAACTGCAGTTAAAACTCAGGGTTTTCACACATCCTAGCCATATCTGCTTGCACTGTGACAGGAAAAGCTAAACTTCTTTTAACAACTAGTCCACTTCTGTGTTTCTTCAGAGAAAATAAGAAAGCGATTTTGATTCCGATTTTATAAATATATAATATATAATATAAACCTATGTATTTGTCTATATATAAAAATATATATATAATAATATAAACCTATGTATTTGTCACTGCCTAGCTAGCTCGATCTAACATGAGGTACAGCAAATTTTTATTTTAAGAAGAGATGACCTTTGATATTAAGAGCATCTGGAGTCCTCTTCCTATTTGTGTTCTTAAATGGTAAGCTCATCAGATACAGTCCTTTGTATTTGAACATGAATTATTTCATTATAGAACCCCCCAGGAACAGATAGAGGGTATGTTCTAACCATTCCCATTCAGGTAAAAATTTCACTGTGTGTAGTGTATTTTCAGAAAGCATGTGGGATCAGAAAATCTAGGAAAGTTGACATTTGTTAATCTTTAAACTGTTCAATATTATTTAATGGAAGCAGTCACTATGCTTTAACAGGGTTTGCATGAGTTCTACATCCAACTAAAGAAAGAAATGTACTTCTATTTCATAGTTTGATGCAAATAACTGATTTCGGAGAAACAATGACAGGTCATGGTGGAGAGTTGGAACTAGATGATCTTTAAAGTCCCTTCCAACCCAAACCATTCTATGATTCTATCAATTACTGGAAAGATCTTACACTGAAATTCAAAATAAATGTTACACTTGCATCAAAAATAGCATAGTTGGGCTAACCAATGATTTTTTTCTCTAATGAATAGTGAAACAATTTAGACCTCAAGATAAAGTTAAATCGATCTGGCAAATAAAACACAGAATTTATTACTCTTGCCCAGTCACTCCATTTCAAGAATGAATAAGGAAGGAAGGGGTTGGAAAGTTGTTGTAGTGATGTTTCAAATTTATGCTTGCAGACTAAAGTCACTCACTTCATACTGGTATGCCTTTGTCATAAGCTGACTGGCTTCATGATTTATATAAACTACCTGCGAGGTAAGGAGATTGGTTAAAAAATAGAAATAGCTAGGCTGCATACAGAGCCAGACTGAAATAACTATTGGTCACTAGTGAAAGAGTTTGCATGGTTAAAAACAAGCAAATATTTGGTAAAGCAATTAGCCTGAGCAGTGCTCCTTCAAGCCTATGCGTTGTCATGGCTGGTCTTGGATTTCGTTCCTGTTTGACAATTCCAGAAAGCCCCTGTACATATCACTTGTGCTTCAACCTACTGATTGTATAGAAAGCCAGAGGACTACAGTACTGGAGCTGCAGAGAGGACTGCATTTTCTACTGTGTTTTAAGTTTTTGGGACAGATTGTTTCCTGTGCAAATGAAACTGATGAGGGAGTAGGGTGAACTGGGTGTAGGGGAGAAGTAAATTCCCTGAGGTTTCTCTTACATGCACGAAGTTGGTACTTAATTGATCCCTTAGGGGGGTACTTTGCCTGGCACACCGAAAGTGACTCCTGAGACAGACAAAACCCAGATCTCTCTCCTGAGTCCAGTTATGGAGCACAGGAACTTCCAAGAAGGAATAGTTTTACTGTATGTACTGGAAAGCACTTACATAGATATCACAACCATACAAATACAAATAATAATAATATTGTTAACACGTACCATGATCTTGAAAGAGGTTATTAACCTCAAAGGTCTGAACTGAACAGAAATCCTCCTTCTCCGTGCAATCTTCCATATATCTTGAATACTCCTGCTCTCACCTACTGACAGCTGTTAAGAGGTGCCAGAAGGCAGAGATATCTTCCCCTTCTTACAGTAACTCATTAGTTACATTTTTTTCCTCCAAAGCCCATCCTCTACCTTTTTTCTGGGAAGATCATACATCTACACTACATTGCTGGAGACACCACTGGAGTGACAGTGTCTGCATGTCCAAAGTGCCTTGGCCTTGGAGAGCACTCAGGAGGCTGGGAGGAAGAGTAGTAAGAACATCTATCGTGTTTGTGCTTTCTTGGAGCACAGGACTGTCAGTGAGACATCCCCACAAAAGGTTTCACATGTGGACACAGCAACAAGCAAAAACATCCCACAGATGATGGCCTTCTACCTTGAGTAGAGCAGTATGTGCACCATCGTAGATAGTCAGCTCTACTGCCTGGACCTGTGCTTCAGCATTTCCAGGCAAATACTGATTCTGGGGTTTCCACATGACTAAAACCTGCTTAGCCGATTAGCATTAAAATGCGAGGTCCTACCATCCAATTATCATGTGCTTGGATGACCAGCAATTGCATTCAGGAGAACCTGTGCTTTTCTCTCAGCAGCCACTGCAAGCAGATGTAACCTGTGACACCCCAGGCACATCCTGATGCTGCTATTGCTCAGTGTTATTTCTTATGGACACGAGTCTTGCTCAGAACCAGACGGATGGCCAAGAAAAACTGGACAAAATAGATTTTCACTACAAAAAGGCACACATACCTTCACACTTGTCACGCTGGTATGCTCAGCTCTAGTCTCACACAAAGCCCTCACTCTTAACACCTGCAGGACATCCCTGTGCAGGTATTTTATGGGTGATCCAGTATACCTTAAAGGAAGAGTCTGGAGTACTCAGAAGCCACCAGAGATCCCATCAGTGGTTCACCCTTCACTCCCACATCCCATCCTTGTGCTAGAAGGCCCTGAGGAGCAATGGTGTGGGGCAGGCAGGTCCCTAAAACCCGGCCCACGTGGTGCAGTCACAGGCTGTGTGTGGTACACAGTTAGCGCCTGGGAGGAAGCACGGGAAGGACCTTGCTGAGGTAGCCCTGATACTCCTGGTGGACCATAGGGAAGGGATCAAGCTGTTACCATCTGTGGGAGGAGGAATATGGGGCTATAAGGAATTTGATTATACAGCTGCTTGAAGGGCAGATGCCAAAGGGCCCTTGAGGGGCCTATCCCTCAGCAAGGGTCACTTCATCTCCACTAAAGCTTCCTCGCAGAGCAAGGCAAGTGGAAAGAATTTCCTCTAACAGAGCAGCTTTCAAAAATCCCAAACCAAATAGGCAAGATAGAAAAACTCCCTGAACAGTTTATTTTGCTGATCTTCCTCTGAGGATACCTCTGCTCATATTTACCTCCATGGAAAAAATATCTTCATATATTAAATGAGGCAGGTATAAAAACACGTGTATTATTTACACATAAACCTTCTTTACTTAAACCTTTGGTTTATGCAGCTTTTTTGTCTCCTTGGCTTTTTCCTTAATTTGTTGGGGTTTTGGGGGTTTTTTTGTCTTTAGAAGGAAAACCAATACTGGATTTTAATCTGTATCAGATTTGCACATGACATTTTGCTATGTTAGAGAAAGCATGTAATTTAGTAATTTAGAGTTTAAATAAACAAACAAATAAAAGCATGTTGCCTCTACTAAAATGCAAATGCAGATTGTCAGCAGATCCAAACCTCTTTGGTGTTAGCCTGTCTTTGAGGGAAATATATGCAATAGGTTTTAGTATTAAACTGATAAATTCACCTATGATAAGGAACAAACATAATATTTATGCTTTTGACCTCAGTGGACATTTTGTCTCATATAAATTTAAATTGTGTCATTATATAAATTCTAAATGTATTGCCTCCTCTTTGCATATTAGTATTTCTTTAGCAGAATAGCTGACTGGTTATCATTTCTAAAGGATGGAAGATTACTGGTATTTTTCAGGTTTGGAAACTTGTCAGCTTATTACTTTCCCCTTATTTAAACTTTTCCTACATTCACCATTTAATCTATTTTTCTTCTGTTCAAGTGTGTTTTGCCCCTGTATTCTTTCACATGCATCTCCTTCTTTAGGATGTTTTGAGTAACTATTTCAATAGAAACTTTTTGTAAAGTCATATAGTTTTGAGACTATATTTTTACCAAAAATGCTTTATGTTATGGTGTTCATCACCTCTCTTCCAGGTCAGTAATACTATAAATAAAGCTATTTTAAAGAGTTTAGTTTAGATCAGTCAGCTTCCTAACTCAACAGGTGAATACTTAGGATAAGGACATATGAAATTCTTTTTGTCTTATAACATTCACTTGCCGCATAAAGCAGCAACAAGCAATAATATTTTCCTGATCTTGGATTAAGCTTTCTCAATGGCTTCATTCTCAGCTTTCCCATCTTTCTGTTGGGAAGGTGGCACTGAAATACAAATTATGTGCTAGCATAACTGAAGGTTTTGTATAGGAGACCTGAACGATATGCAGATTTGCTGGCCACACCTTTGTTTTCAGCTGGTTCTCCCCACGGTATGCTCCCCCACAGCTAAATATACGTATTGAAGGCAGCCTGGCCTCCCAGTTTTTTGAATGCACACTGTCTACAACTCTTTGCTTCCCAGTCTTCTGGAAACCTGGTCTAAGGTCTTAATACTGTGTATTCAGTCAGGCATCAAATATCAAGGTCTGCTTTTTTCACATTGCCAAAAAACACTCAATTCAGCTTGGGTGAGAAATTACACTAAATTAAGTCTAATAAATTCAATATTATGTGTTCTGTGAGATGAGGATCAGGGATTTTGGTTCTCACCCCCAAACTTAGACATAAAACGAACTAAGCCCAAATTTCCTTCCTTACTAAGAATAAACGTGAATTTAGTCAAAACAGCCTTTGACCTCATTAAACATTTAAGTGTATTGTGCATGTCAAACGTGCATATGAAATGTGTGCAGTAAATTAAAAGGGAATTTAATAAATTCACAAAGTATTAATTTAATTGGCTGACAAGATTTTACAGAAAGAAGGTAAAAGTCAATCCCTTTAATTTCTCATATTTAAGAAAAAGCCCCTACACAGAGCCTTGAGGCATGCCCTAAAGTTCAAAATCAGACTCTCAGAACAGGTTTTAGAATGAATTCTCAATTTATGGGTTTTAATAAGCTTTACATTGACTTTAAATTTGGAGCTTGTTAATTCATATCAAAACTGACTCAGACGTGCTAAAGCATAAGGCAATAGCTAAAACCAAAGCCATGTGGCTTTCCTGAAAAAAAAAATTTTAGCCATGATTTTCCTACATTATTGAGAATCAGGAGCNTTTTTTTTTTTTTTTTTTTTAATTTGGAAATAAGTTAGAGGCTAGTACAAAAGACAAATTACTGTCATAAGCTACTAGAAAGGAATATTGCTGTGTTTGCATCCAGCTACATACTACAAAAGCTTAAGTTTTCACTGGTGCTTTCATATTCAAACCCTAGAAGAGTACTTTGCAACAGTACTTGTACCTTCAGACAGTGTGAAAGGTTTCAGAAACCTCAAGCTGAATGAAGAGTGGCTGAAGAAATATGCTTGAATGTAATCTTTCTTTCTTCCATGGGCTAAAGAAATCTGCAAATTAGGGAAAGACAGAAATACCTTACGCAACTACATGTTCGTTTGTAAAGGTCAGTTTCTAGTGAAAGGATCTTCAAAAAGAATGCTAGAGAGCAAGCATGATTGATGACAGAGAAAATTAGATAACCAAGTTTGTGCATCACCATAAACAATATATTTTTTTAAGCTTCTTAGTTGTAAATAAATGGACATGATCTTGCAACCTCTGTCATCTTCATCACAGTATTATAAATAACTGCTAGATCACAACATCCCAGACCAGGAGAAGATTTTTTGTTTAGAATTTGCGAGCTGTAAAACTTATTAACAATCGTGTCTGTGCGTGTGTTTTTTTCTTCAGGCCCAGCAACATATCATTGTCCTAAGAAAAATGCAGCGACATTCAGTTTAAAAGTGGCTGTTTAAAAAGTAAATGTTTTAATAAACACTAAAGTATGAAACATCCTTCCAACAACGGGAAAAAGCTTAAGTTGTTTTAGTCTGATGCAAGTTGGTGCTGCAAAGGATTGAGTAGGCATGCTGGAACGCGGGCTTGGTAACAAAGAATAGGTTAAATAGCCCTGTTCTGGACTTCTGTCTTCAGTGTTTGAGAGGAACAGAGATCTTTTCAATCACATCTGATTCTGGTCTTACCTCAGACAACCTTCCAAGGGGTAATGGTCAGGACAAAATCAATCTCAGCATGTTGTGACTAGCTCCGGTTGGCTAGAAGAAAAAAAGCACAGTATTTTTAGGATGCCTCAGTCATACGGTAACTGAAAGCTTTGCTTCCTGAAAAAACATGAACAGCTTTTCCTAGGCCTCTAATTCTATCTCTTCAAAATGTTAATTTACAGCAATTTTTCTTAATATAGGGCTACAATGGTGGCTGTAACGATGGCTTCATGTTTCAGTGAATACCAGCTTTGTCTTGTTCCATATTCAATCTCTCTGGATGATAAGTTTTATTATGCACATTGACAGAAGTCAATGTCTGTTTGCATTTCAGTTTTATATGTTACGAAGCCTGAACACAGAGAAATCAAGTTGTTAGCTCTATTATGATGCAGTTTGGATTTGAAAAAGAAAAGAGAGGAAAGTAAAATGGGCCAAAAAACCACAACAAAAATACATAGCAACAAGCATTAGGAGACTGACTGTAGCTCAAAGAATGAACAGAATTTGCAACACAATATAAATGGGAGGAAGCTTTATAGGGCCATTGAATTTAGAAAAAAACATTTGCAGGAGAAGGAATTAAATGTTCTGAAGAACTTCTGGGACAAAATAAAGGGAAACACTGAGTGCAAAGCCTTGTCAGATTCAGAGATGTATTCCAAAAAGTATTCACATTGAATGATCGGGGAAAGAGCTCACAGAGAATTTTGGTCAGAACAGTGAGAGCTGAGCCAGGCACAAGTAGCCTGTGGAAGGACAGCACCCGGGAAATGCAGCAGCAGAAGAAAGTGCACCGCAGAGCCGGCATGCGTCATTGTAAGTCCAGCAAAGTAGCTCTGACTTTCCAAAGTAAAGGAGATCTTACACTATGCAAAATTTAAAAGATGCCTAAGACAAACAGGTGAGGAACTATTGCAGCTGAACAGTACTAAATATTGTGAGATACACCTTAATACGAAAAGGTTGGGCAAGAAAATGTTATTATTATGATTATTTGTTTTGTGAACATAACACATTCCTCACAATTTACACAACAAATATATAAACCTATATATAAACCTAACTCTGTTTTCAGTGCTGTGCAAAGTCCATGGACTTCAGGGAAATCTGAATGGACTCCTGAATCAGTGACCCAACGTCTCTTCAGTTCTTTTAAATTATTTTTTCTCTGCAAATAATATAAAGATTCTTTAGTATAATATAGCCATACTGTATATTTCTTATAATAATAGTTTGATGGAACTATTTATATTATTTAGATTATTATATGTAATTAATATTAAAAATACCAATAATAAATCTCTGTGCATACCTACTATCTTGAGGCAAGGAACATAGGTTTCTCTTTCAAATGAAGATTGATGATGGTAAATGAGGCAGCACCAGCTCAAAAAAAAGAGCTGAAGATGGCCGGTGGTTAGAGCCTAAAGCCCATGGACAAGAAATGCAGGAATTAGTACATTTCATTTTTAGGTTTGCCTGGTATTAAGAGTGAAATAGAAGCTGGAAAACACAATCTTCCATTTATTCCTCTATAGATAATAAACTCTAAAAAGCGTGCATGCAGGTAGCCTCTCAATGACACAAACCTGGAAGTCATTAACTGGGGTATACAACCTGCAAGTGGTTCTTTGAGAACTGGCCCTGCCAGGTGCTGAGCCATGGAAAATGAGGTTGCTCCCCCATCGGCAAGGTAAGGACAAGGCTACACATGACTTCAGCATCCCCAAATTGTCACAGTTAGTCAACTCAATACTACTAGGTAGCAGACAGGATCACTCCAGGCAGTATTGTAGCACTGAAATGGGTTGGTTTCCTGTTTGAGAGGAGATTACTCGGTAAATTCTAGGGCACCAAGTAATTTGTTGTGCAATTAGGACACTTGTGAACACAGGCACTTTTAAAGCAAGCTAACTACAGTTGTCCCTGTTTAGCTTCCCTAAGCAAGGAATAAAAAGTTTTCTCTTAATTAATCCACTCACTTTCTGGTTTTCGACTGCAAGGGAAAACGCTAAATTGGCTTAGATTATGTTGCGTTTTGTTGTACTTTTAAAATATTACTTTAATAACTGCTTCTTCTGAAAACTGGTAATCACTTCTGCAACGTCATCTGAAATGAATGAGAAGGCAGTGCTAACACCATTAATTGTTTTCTCTCCAAAGCACCCTGAATTTTTAAATGCACTCCAAACAGAAAAGTTTCTGCCCAGAGTACTGGCAAGCTAGTGATGGGCAAATGAGGTGTGCAACCCCTAAGAAAGTGGCAACACAAGCAAGACACAGTATTTGCTGGTGTTTACCTGCCGGGGCATCCGCAGTCTGTTCCTATTAGATTACACCACAGTTAGTTAGTTTCATGGAAGATGTGTACCCAGTCCTAGTCATAAAACTTGCCTGCTTATATGTATCATGCAAACAGAACAGTTATAAGTAATAAAGAAGAAGTGATAAATACTATTTTGTATGTGCTTTGCAGACATTTAACTATCCACTGAAAGGCAGTGAAGGATTCTTGATAACCTATGTTCCCTGCTAAGCAGAGTAACAGTTAAAGTGTTGGGGATTAAAAGGAAGAAGGGAAATATTATTTTGTTTGCTGACAGACTTGTTAATGACATTCATTAATACAGAAGGCAATAATCCATGATTTACACATTTAAAAACGCAGCTGTGAAGTTAGGGTCCATTTTTTATTCTAGCTTGTGCTCTGTCAGGAAGAGGATGCAGAGGATTTGCAAATGTACCAACACTTCAGTACCTGGTAAAAGAACCAAAGCCCTCAGAAAGTGTAGATCTCTCAGGTTTCAACCAAGTTTTAGCAGACACTGGGATTTGCTATTATAATCTACCCCTATACTTCTGCTAAATGAACTGTTGCAGGAGATACAAGAATATCACCTATTAGCTAGCTATGGCATTCAAACACTACATTTACTTTCATAAAATCCATTCTGTAAAATATTCTCCATTCAGTGCAGTCACTAAGGTATGAAAGAAATGAATATCACTTATGCGCCAATGGAATCGCATTTGGAAATTAAAATTCTGCTGTGTGACAAAGACAAGCTACAAAACTCCCACAGATTTATGAAGGAGAAATAAACAGAAAGAAAAAAATAGCATTGCTTCTAAGATTTACAAGTATCATATATTCAGTAAAGTATGTTATAAAATGCAATGATCCAGCATCAACAAAAAACAACTAAGCTGTGTTAGTTTTACACAAATCTTTCTTCTCTTAGGCCTTGTAGTTTGATTTTGCTACACATTTTAACCTCAGTGCTTTCTCCTGTTGAACCACTCATTGAGGAAATATTTCAAAGAGATTTGCACTTGCCCTCATGAGAAGAGAATGAGCAATAGGAGCATTTTCATGAATGATCACCTTTTTTTTTTTAATAAGCACCTATGGTGGTTGCTATGTTTTTCCTGGAGATAAATGAAAAATGTCTGGAAAGGTGAAGCATAGGTAGGAAGCATTTTATTCAACAGATGAATGTTTTTTTCAATTCTGAAGTCCTCTATACCAATATGTGGATTAAAGCATCTATAAAGCCTGCAGTGAAAATTGATTTAGGCATGCAAGTAAAAGAATGGCGCAGAACTGTGGTAGCTGGAGTGAGAAGCAGGTCACAACGTGTATTTATAATAGCCCATTCCTAGACAAATAATTTTCACTACGTGGGTGCAGGACTCAGCATATGACCTGAGGCTGAGAACAGTCAGCCACCCCTGCTCTGATAGGGCCTGTGTTAGTAAGAATCCTGAGATATTTTGTCTTGCCAAGCACCTTTCTCAAGCCTAATGTCCTCAGACTTGTATCTAGTATTTATTGCTAGGGAGAGGCCATTGACCGAGCTATCTGCACTTGTTCTGCAGGAGGAAGAAGGCAACACCTTCCTTTGGCTCCCCATTTTTGATGCTATGAGAAGAGTGAAAAGATAGAGCTAACATGACCTTTCTGGAAATTTTTCTCCCTTTAACCTGGGTGGATGGGTATTTATGCTATATAATGCATCCATTGTGACCATCCCAGGAACCAGTGACAAGGAAGATCCACTGCCCATTTAACTTCCAAATTGTTAAAATCCAGTGCTGTGTCAAGGCGCCCCACATCTTCCAGTGTCTGCACGCACCAGGTAATTTTCAAATCAGAAAATTGCCAAAACAGGATATGTTTGGCTCCATGCATACTTTCATTTGGGGCACAGCCAAGCCACACTCCAGATCACTGAATGGCCCTGCAGCCATGATGGTTATAACTCCAACAATTTTCATATCCTCAACGCTAACCTGCCCTGTTTTCCCTTTAATCCCTCCCTGTAGGAAAACAAATCTCTCACAGACACATTTTAAATGTCCTATAGCTAACAGGTTACTAGAAAATTAAATGCTGATGTTATCCATAAAAGTTTTGGTTAGCAACAGTCAGATAATTCTTTATCTTCAAATTATGTTGAAAACTATCTGAAGCCAAACCTCAATTTGTAAATTCATTATTAAATTTCTAACCTGGATCATTTCTCTATTATTTATTCTCCACAAATGGCTTCAAGCTTCATTCTATTTTCTGTGTTTTGTTAAATGTCAGTAATAGCCTTTTATGAATCTATATATAAATACTAATTTGACTGAATAAGTTAGCACTGACCAATAGCGGTAATTAAATTATAACTAGTCATAATTAGTTACAGTATTGGTAAACTGTGTGTTATACTTCCTTCATCTGGATAGTGATGAAAGAATATGGATGTTACCAAACCAGAGATCCTGTTGAAGGCTATGAAAATCAAAAGTATTATTTTGTAAGTTCTATTTTTGTGTATATTTTGCTATGAGATATTGATTCTAAATGTAAGTTTGCTATTTTGACAAAGGTAGTGCAGCACAATCATAAAGAAACAGTAATTAATAAAATAATAGCAGTATGTTCTCAGTGGCGCTCACACAATATTGCAAGCATAAAGTATCAAAGCCTTCCAATCTCTCTTTCAGCAGCTGTAAAACAAAAGGAGATTG
>VYZV01027136.1:34226-47547 GCA_013401275.1 Pandion haliaetus | reverse complement strand
TTAGAATAAATTAATTTCGAAAGGGTTTATCTTTTTGAGAGCTTGGTCTGATATCCTGTTGTTCAGAAGTAGCTTATTGTAGTAAATGCAATAAATGCTAACCTTTCTTATTGGAGGTGGACTTCTGAACTCCTGAAGACCTCTTTCTCAACTAAAGGATTTTGAACCCATATACACTTCCTTCCAGAGGAAAAAAAAAAAAAAAGAAAAAACCCCCCCAAACCAAACCAAACCAAACAAACAGGCCATTGTGCAGAGTGAAGGAAGAAAATTTTCAGCTGCTTTACCAACTTCTGGTTACTGTGTTGTATGGGACCTAAGGATGGAGTGATGCTCCCACACATGCAAAAGACAGGAATGGAGACTGTTCTGCAGCTTTTGCTATCACTGGGGGTACTTTCCTGCTAGAAGGGCTGTGCCTTATGTATGTCAGGAGCTGAAAGTGGACTCTCTTCCAGTACTCCGCCATCATCAGGTGGGTAGCAACCTGTGCCTGCTCCTCACAGAGGTTGTTAGTCCCCCAGATAATTGCTTATTTTATGTATGCATTTAGTCTGCCCTTCTGTTTTCCATTGCAGCCTTGTATGCTTCATGGCGAGCAACTCTCAATGTCCTCCCTATCAGCATCTATAATGGAATACAAGCTGTGCTGAGCTGGACTGACAGTTCCAGAAAAAAGTCAGTCTCTTGGTCATCCTTATTGGTAACTTGGCTTTCTCTTCTTCGGCTGCCAGAGAGATTCCCAAATGCTGCGCTCAGATTCCCAAACTATCCTGAATCAGTTCTGTTCAGCCTCAGTGCCTTGTGGCCACCAAGCACATTTCCTAGAACCATCAGCCTTCAGGTCCTGAGAACATGTCCTTCTCAGTGCATTCTTCACGGCTTGAAAAACCCAGTTTTGGTATCTTGGTCATAGCTTTTTCATGTACGGTCTCCTGGTAGCCTTACTTCCTTGAATTCACATAGTCATCTACTGTATATAGCTTCTAGCATTAGATGTGAATCAGATTATACTTGTTCAGCATGGTATTAAGATTCTATAAGGCTGTAAAATTTTTCCACTGCTAAACAGTATTCTCTTTGTAGCTTTTTCCAGAATATGTTTTATATTGGGCATTCAATCTGGGGCAGTAGATTCCTCTGTTTTCATTTGCTCTGTCCTCTCCTCAGCTTGTGACATTTTTAGTTTCCAAGTTTATATATTAGTAACAAAACCAAGATGTCAAAAATACATTTCAGCCTAAAATATGCAAAACTAGAAACATTTCCATTGTTTTGTTACTTTTTTTCTAAAGGAAGGAGGAAATATTTTCAAGAGGGGATTAAAAAAACCATCAAAACGTACCATTTGACATAATTTCTACTTTTAGAGAATTTGCAATAAAATCAAAAGAGGTGGTGAGCTCTAATTATTTCCCTCACATAAGAAACAAATGAAGTTCTGCTGGTTTCACCCAAGTTGTGTATTTAGAACTGGGAAAGACAACAAAAGCTTGGTTCCCTCTTCTGCCTTTGGGCACATCCCAGAGCACCCCAACCACACGCATCCCTAGATTGTTACATGAATATTGTGTGGAAACAGGACAGCTTTTTAAGAGATTTTTGAGAACTCAGGAAACAGGGCAATGTCAGTTTAAATTTTTATTTGCTAAAAGAAAAATGAACAATCTTTCCCCTATTTTGGGTAAGTGCCCCATACACTAGGTTACCAAAAAGCAATTTTACCCAGTTGGAAGAAAAATATTCTGTTTCCATTCCATCTATTCTGTAATCCTCTTTCTCTTTGTTTATATTTGAATAAACTGAGTCATCCCTAATTATATTTCATTCCCTTACATCTGATGACATTATTAGCATACAGATGTGAATTGTTTCACTGTTCTATTGTTTTGTTCATTGTTTTATTGTGTTTTCCATCAGATACATGTAGGATGTTCAACATAATTTTAAACCATCTACTACTGCACAGAGCCTTCTGTGCTATTTTCTGAAAGACAGCTTGTTCAAAGTACCTATTATGCATCTAGCAGTGGGAATTTGGATCCATGCAGGGTCCTCTTCATGGTACTTTCCAAAATGTCTTAGAACAAATGCTGCACCTCAGTTACATTCATAAATGGGCAATAAGGGATTTTTTTTAATTGTTATTTTTTTCCCGTGAGACTCTCTCAGCAAGTATTTCTTGTTAATTTCCAGTAGTGTCTTTCTTCAACATTAAAAGATATAATTACCCATGACTATTTTATGTTAATCACTCAGACTTACACAGGTCTGCTTTTTGTTGCAAATATTTACTTCCTTCACTGTTTGTTAATCTACAAAAGAAGTCACGCAACATCTGAGTTCTCACCACAGAACCCTGAAATGCATTTTGACTATCCTTTGTATTGATGGATTATTTATATTTTACTCTTTCACAGGCTTTATCTTTCAGAATTCAATGTATCTTTTTTCCCTAGATACCTGCGAGTAGTTGCTTTGATATTATCGCTCAATATTCTTATGTACAGTCCTGAAAAGACTCTGCTTTGACCCTTCCTCTTCTAAGAATAAGAGCATAATGTTTACAAACTTGATGCCTAGAAATTGATTCAGTTTATACTGGAGGACATGTGTGTATTTGTTTTGGTACCTACCAAAAATTCTAGAAGACGTTCTCTGGAGACTATGTTATAACCCTTTTTTGCCATCCTTAATATTTGATAAATCAGCTATCTCCTCCTCAGTCAGCAAGTGCAACCTCAGACATGCAGGTTATCTATTTATGTTCAGGCTTCTATTCAGTGTGTTGACACATCACAGATCCTTCCTTTAACAGAAAGGTTTTTGCACTTGTTTTTGTCTGCCAGTCTACCCTGGCATTTCATTCATGATAAAATGTGTTCCTTCTGTACATTTCATCAGCATCTCCAGTAGGGAACATGTGAGACTGGTTTTGTGATGGTTCCATAAGTAATGAAAGCAGTAGCTCGCTCTTTTAGTGTCCATTTCTCTGAAACATTTCGTTGCATTTTGGCAAGGATGCTGATTATGGTCCATGGTGTTAATTCTTTTTCAGACACAAGATGTTTGATATCACATTATTACTTAAATATTTTTCTGTTGCTCAGTAGATGTGGTGTTCCTGCCTACTTTACATTTTTCTGAATGTGATTGCATGACTGAATGATTTATTATTCATGGCCTGCACTTGACCATTTAGTTGTTTGGTTATCATACATCATGTTTCAGACCTGATATTATTGTGCATCATTACTGCTAGGAGGAAATTGCAAATTGCTCCAAAATAGAATTGCAATCAAACTACATTGCTCCTGTTGTATAGTTACAGGTAGCATGGTTGAATAAATAACAGTCTCTCTTCTATCAGAATGTGCACTGGCAGCTTTTAGGTCACCAGAAGCTAAGTTTCAGCAATGTCTTCCTCACTGAAAATTCCTGCTCTTAGTCATTACATGTAGTGCTATTCATCACCTCAATGTGGGAAAACAGCTATTTGTCTTTGTCTTCCTATAGATTTTGTACTGTTGATCACATCCTGGGAATTTCTTTTTCTACCTTGCAGATTTTTTTCCACAGGACAAATACTACTACCAATAGATGTTCTGGAAAATATTGACTCAGTTTTGGAGAGTCAGTATGCGTTGTCTGCTGGGTTCTTTAGTGATGTCTGTGTACATGCTCTGTCATAAGAGTTATTATGAAGTGATTGTTGCCAGAAGCCCTTGCTAATCTTTACAATTATATCTGTTTCTTGTATACGTCCCACATAAATGTCTGTCATGAATAAAGAAATCTTTATGATATCTATGTTATACAGGAATACTATTCAGCTCAGTACATTTCTCTGCTGCTTAGTTTTGGGTAGAAACAAAGACAATCATTGTAACAGACACGTAACATCCCTGCGTCTCATTCCACCCAAGATCACACTGTCACATTCCATTTAGATGTGTGAAGCTAAGTTCTCAGGGAAAACTTTCATATCCTGCTTTGTCATTCTTTTGTGTTTGCCATGGGAGAGCAAAAAGCTAAGCAACCTTATACCAAAATCATTCTCTATTACCTCATTTTTATCCCTCAGTCTAAGAATTTTGCTGTCAGTGGCCCTAGACTTGTCTCACTTCTCTCTGTTTAAGGGCTTGTTCTGGTACAAGTGGGAATAGGAGGAGCTGACTTGGGAAGAATGTCAACAGACAGGAGCTAGAATAGTAGTCCACTTCTGTCCACCGATGTCTTGTACAATAACATGAACATCTTATCACCGCTCAAAAAACCCCATGCTTGATGTACTTTAAGATCAAATTTGCATTTTTTCCAGACATAGCACATTGGTGGCTCATGATCATATTGTGATCAACTAATACTCCCAGGCTTTTGTCCTCCTCTGTTTTCAAATGATAAGCTCTCAGGTTCTAGTAGAAACTATTATTAGTCCCCAAGTGTATGACCCTGGCCTTTGTGCTATTGAATTACGTTCTATTTCTACTTTTTCTAGCCTCATTTATGTCAATGGGAATGCACTAAAAATAGTTCCATATGGAGACTGGGTTTGCTATTGTGTAATTCATTTTCATCAAACACAAGGAAATACCTAAGAAATTTGCTTTGCTTTACACATCAAAATTAATTTGATGGCACATTTGTTAATTTCTTCTATGGATAAAATAATTCCAAATTTTGCAAGGGGCTTAGAGGCACTGTAAGTTTTTAAATTTGATACTCTTTCTTTATGCAAATGTGTTTAAATCCTGCTGCATTTTCTAAAGGCATTACATATTTTTATTACCTGTCATGGATGCTTACACACAGCAAAGTGACTGCATTCAACTGCATTGTAGGGTGAACTGATGATTAACAGAGCATTTGATCTCTAATTTGGAAGGTACCAATGTTTATGAATTCCATCCATCATGCTTTACTGCTTGAAAATGTTGACTCTGAATACAACTCCTAGACATTATAATTTTGTTTATATATGTGTCAAAATGACTATAAACTCCTTACTCAGTCTAAACCAAATATGAAGGGGTAATGTCATCTGCAGGTATCTCGTATTCAAACCAGGGAATAATAAAGTACATAAAGCTCAGCACAGGTGAAAATCCTGAATTAAATTATTTTCTTTTAAACATTACTATGAGGGGGCCAAAAACATTTAATTTAGCCTTGATAAAGACATTATAATTTGAAATATAAGATGCCTTCAATGGTGGTTTAATTTCACCACCTTTACATATTGAAATCAATGTAATGTGTGGTAAGGCTGTACTATTCAACATGAATAACAGTTAAGGAACTGGGCTGAGAAAAGAGATTTGCTTAAACGTTCTGATTTGCTGGTCTTCATCTAGTCAGCAATATTTACTTAAAACTTGGTCTAGTCATAATTCATATTTTATTTTCTCTTCTTGACAAGTAAGGTGGATTTAATTCTCCAGGCTAAAAAATAAAAATAAAAAATCTATCCCCTCCCCTCCCGAAAACCCAGTACTTGCATCTATGAAGTTTTAGGCTACAAAAAAGCATTGACACTGCATGTTCTAATTTATATACTTTATTTCCCTTGTTCTGTGCATCTGTTCACCAAAAAGCAGGCACAAAGCCAGCTTCATGTGATGCCTTAATAAGCTTATTGAGGACAAGACAATAAAGATTTTCCCATCTAAATGCATGCTGATACTGAATTAATTTTCAGTTATTGTTACTGAATGAATAACAGAAATAAGGCATTCAGAAGAAAACAAAAGACAAAACACAGGGAAGGGATTTGCATTTCTCAGCTTATGACAACATTAATTATGACTAATTGTTTATCAAACAAATTAATTTTTCATTCAGGTGAGATAACAGCATATTTAGGCTGAAGCCTGTGCGCTGTTGCTTTTCCTGTTCTTGCAGTTGTGGCCTAAAGTCTGGTTTCTGGTGAAGCATCTGGAGACCTTCCTTGGCCTGAGACTATACAGTACAGTCTCCTGCTGCTTGACATCAAAATGAAGAGTATGGTGAGCGTGGAGAGCCTGGCCATCCCAGAGGCTCTCCCAAGTGGTTCCTACTGTAGGATGGACCAAAATGTACACAGATGAGATACTTGTAAAGAGTCAGTAGAAACTGTTCCTGTAGGCTCTGGAATGATCCCATCGATGTTTTGTATGCAGTTTAAGACAGTCACTAGCAGGCATCGTGCGTGTGTGAGCGGGCGGGTGGGACCACTGGCCAGCAGGCTATAAGAATTCAGCAGAAGAGAGGTTCAGGGGAGTGTCATCCCATCCAGCTTGAGAAAACTGTGCAAGTGCCCCTGGACACATGAACAGTGACCCACCACTCTGTTCAAAGGATTCAATTCTGTGCATGAGCATCACCTTTATGCAAAAGGTCCCGTTAAATTGGGGTACTTTGTTATTGGTTTTACCACTCTCCTGGAGTGTCTGTGTAGTAAGGCTAGTACAGCTAGCTGTTATCTCCTAACCGGTTTTGAGAACACTTGTCCCTGATTCCAATGTACTACAGAGTCAAATAGGTATAGCTACAAATACTTAATGTAGACTTGGAAATGAAACAGAGAAGACACTTTGTGGCTTGGATTTGGGCTGGACCACTTACGAGCTACTTTTGCCTAGATACCTTAGACTGATATATCCGTATTAATCTGGTTTTGGGTTTTGGTTTGGTTTGGTTTGTGTTGTTTTGCTTTTAATCTGGACACAATTAAGGTGATTCAGCAAATATTCTGGCAGGTTTAATATACATATACCGTGGATAAATAATTATCAAATGTCACATTCTGCAAGTTTACCTAAGAGCATATCTGAAATAAGATTTGTATGTCTCAGTTTTATTTCTGACTTTGTCAAGTTGAAAACAAATTATTTCTTTCTATTTTTAAAATACTACTTTTGTGGTTATGGGAGATTTGTTCCAAAGAAACTAATAAAATTTTAGGAAAGGCCTCTAAGAAGTGACTTAGCCATTTTTTTCTGCTAGGACTAGTTTCAGAAATACTGCTTTGAGAAATTAGCTTAATTTACATGGTTTTGATGATGGTGTCAGCAGCTGTTAGGAGCGGTCCATTGCAAATAAAGCTAGGTTGCAGATTGTGAATGAATTGTGCCAGAGTTTAAAATTAAAGACTTGATTTCATACTACCAAAAATGATCCATAATACCCCCCTATAAACTTACTTCTAGTATGAAATGTTTTGTTGGCTTTTACAACCAGCATCAATCAACATTGCTATTAAGTAGCTCCTTCACTTGCTCTAACTTGGTAATAATTTGTAACCACTTTTTAAGGAAGGTAGCTGATTTGCTAGTATTATCCATACAGTTGAAATTATACATTTAATTTCCCTGAAGTTCTAAAGCCATAATAGCTTCCATTAAAAATAATAGTTTAATATATTGTTTATTTACAGCTAGAAAGGATACAAACAGGGAAAAGTCTACATCAGGGAGCAGAATATACACAGGACTTGCAGCGAGCCAATGTTTGGAAAATCAGATCATTTTAACTTTTAGTGGCACTTCAGAGTCCTTAAACTTTGCCTGACCCATGATTTCACACAGCTTTAAAAAGAAAAAAAAAAAAAAAAAAAAAGAGATGCTGCTACTAACACATGTACACTGACTTGCTAATGCAGTGATCTTTCACTACTACATAATCTGGGAGATAGCTCTATGACAGCCAGCCAAAATAGGAAGCAATTAGTGTGATAAGTAGAGAAACTGTGTCCTTAAAGCATCTTCTTATGTACTGCCAAGACACTGTTTCTGGACAAGAGTTTGATAACTGACTCATCTGTTAATTTAATTTAATTAATGTTGTAAGCAGAAAATACTGTAAATAAATATAAATATTTCCAGTCTAAGACATATTTTAGGAGATGTTTTGTTGTTATAGTAGCATGTACCTCATTGTAAGCAGCATTTCCAATTACATTACTGCTTGTTAATAATGCCGAGTTCTGAAAGCAAACCACAGAAATTACAATTCTCACTACTGTGCTTTTATTTCTGTTTCTTATATTAAATATTTTTTCTCTTTACTCTGTGTCACCTCAGTGTAATAGAGAGAGCTGCTATACATATGTCGGAAAAGAAAATCCATTTTTGTCCAATTGCTCCTCCTTAGGTTGGAACACCTAACAGTTAATTTCATCATAGTGTTTTCAGCTTTCAGTCATGTTCAATAATGTGAAAAGTGCTGAAACACTCATCATATGTAATCCACAGCGTTTAACTATATAGTTTTCTGTTGGAAATTGTATTTTTTTGATTCTTCAGTCCTAAGCAAAGAAATACTTCCAGTGTCTTTTTTGGTTGGTTGGGTTTTTGTTGGTATATGTTTGTGTATGTTACTCACATGGTTATTTCCTTATTTACAATAGAGTCTTGTAACTAGTAAACCCTTTACCAGATGCCAGTTCAGTTCCCTAAATCTTGCAGTGTTGTAAAAACTGGTCAGCGCTCAACCTAAAAAGAAAACATAAACATGCTTTCCATTCAAGTTATAATTTAGGCACCCAAATTTAAAATAAATAGAAAAGAGAAACTTCCAAAAGGAGGTAAGAACATAAAAATACATCTTCCCTATTATCTAGCAATAAATATTTCCTAGAAAGTATGTGTCGTGGTTTCAGCCCAGCCAGTAACAAAGCACCACGCAGCTGCTCACTCACTCCCCAGCCCCTCCCCTGGCCACGTTGGGATGAGGAGAAAATCCAAAGGCAGGCTCGTGGGTCGAGACAAGGACTGGGAGGGATCACTCCCCACTTATGGTCACGGGTGAAAGACAGGCTCAACTTGGGGAAGAAACAAAAGCAATTTAATTTACTACAAATCAAATAAAAAACAAGGATATTGGGAAGGAAAACCCAACCTCAGAACACCTTACCCCCCCACCCCCACCCCCCCTGCCTTCCTGGCTCAGCTCCACTCCTGGTTCTCTCTCCCTCCTCCCCCCTGGCGGCACAGGGGAACAGGGGATGGGGGTTGAGTCAGCTCGCCACANATTCCCTGGCACGGGTCCTTTCCACGGGCTGCTAACCAGTCACACACTGCTCCAGCGCGGGCTTTCCCATGAAGTTACGGCCATCGTGGGGGCCATCTGCTCCCCTCCCTGGGCTGCAGGGGGACAGCCTGCCACCTCCCCACGGGCTGCAGGGCCATCAGCCTCCTCAGGCGCCCCTCCTCCCCCTCCTTCTTCACTGACCTCGGGATCTGCAGAGGGGTTCCTCTCACGTTCCAACCCCACTACTCACTGCCAGTTCCCCTTCTTAAATCTGTTCTCCCAGAGGCGCTACCACCATGTCTGATGGGGTCGGCCTGGGCCAGAGTTGGGTCCGACTTGGAGCCAGGGAAGCTTCCAGCAGCTTCTCACAGGAGCCACCCCTGTGGCCCCCTCCCCCACTACAAAAAAAACCCCGCACCACACAAACCCATAATAGTATGTGACTTCTTCAGTTCCTTCCAATATAATTGGCAATACAACATAACGCAATACAATACAATAGGGAAATTAAGTGTCTAATCTTAGAGGCAAGGTGCCTAACAAATGGGCATTGCAGCAATTTACTACCAAGACTTTGTGACTAGGTGTGTCATCAGTTCTTATTTGACGTCTTAGCAGAACCTTTATAAAGAACATAGAATAGCACTTACCTGGTGGGCCACTGTGCAGTGAACAACACTAGAGAACAAGGTGCTCAAATCCTATGGGTATGTCTGAGCTAAAACCCTATTGCAGGATGCAAAGATTTCTGTGCTAGAACAAAAGTGAAGGTGTTTATGTCATTAGCTGTGCTCAAGTGGAGCATCGCTTTTCCGGAACTCCAGCTGTATTTTGATTTGGTAGCTACATTATACTACCGAAACAAAACAGCCCATTCAGGTGGAAAACCACTTCTGCCTAAGTCTTTTTTTTTATATATTTCATTCTCAGGTTGCAGAATTGCTCCTCAGACACTGTCATGACCCACTAATGGTCAGACTACATAAGAATAAGTATCTTGAAGTCTTGTCTGTTACTATATCAATACTATTCAGTGACTATTTAATTTATCAGAAAAAGTGGACTGTTTCTGAGACACATCTTAAAATGCTAATACTTACACTAACAGACTACTTAGGAAGGAATAATGAAATCCAATGCTGTGCAACGAGGGTAACAGTCCACTGTGAACTGTGATCTTTAAATACCATCCTGATGCTGGACGACACCCTTAGTCATATGGTTTACTTTTAGGTAGTCCTGTGAGGAGCAGGGAGTTGGATTTGATGAGCCTTATGGGTCACTTCCAACTTGAGATATTGTATGGTTCTATGATTCTATGCTGTTAACAAAGGTGATTTGAAAACATGAATGGCGTGTAAATAAAACACATACTAATTCACAGCAAATAAACTAAAGAAACTCAATATCACAGGAATATAAAATTAAAAAATAATTATGGTTCTATGTGTTAAAGAAATTTATGCCGTTTAGAGAGATAATGTCATTATTGGTAGAAAAAGCTAATCTTTCTGTCAGTCATTGCCTACCTTTATATGATGCCTGCTGGTTATTGGATATATTTTCTGTTAGCTTGTCATGTCTCTTTCCAGTCCTTTTCATAAGCAAACTGAGGGAGTTTCCTGAAAAGAAAAAAAAATAAAAAGAAGCCAATATTGTGTTTATAGATGTGTTTTGTGTGGGACTTCGATAGTTCCATTTAAAACTATGAAGAAAGAGAACTTCATCTGCTGCAGTTTTATGGAAGAAATCACCAACTATGTTATTTGATGACTACATGGAATTAGTTCTCGTACTATAGTGGGAGGGGAAAAAGAAAAAAAAGAAAGATCAGAGGAATAGTTTACATGTAATACAATAGAATATCTACACTTGAAACTGGACTCTCATCTCAACAGTGGAATTGCTGTTGGGCCTTATTTGCCCATACAAAGCCATTTAAAAATTCCTCAGATACCAATATGACCTGAAAGAAAAATCATTCAGGATGATATGAAGAAGCCTTTCTAGCCCCACAACAACCTGGCCCCAAGATGGTCCCAGAAGCAGTTCTATGGCCAATAGTGCAGCAAACGCATCAGCCAGTTTCTAAATAAGCCAAGGAATGAGAACTGCTGCTTGAAAAATATAAAAGGCTTACGGGAATTTATGAACTGGAAAGCCTATTTCTTATAATAATTAACAGTGCATCACTGTTTAAACCTTGATCTCTCACAGGTGCTTGTGCCATATGGCAGGTGTTGAAAGACTGAATAACTTTCTGCGTGCAGGAAAAGGCACTGCAATGAAATGGCAGTCAACTGGGATGTGAGCAGTGAAGATACTTATAACAGTTGAGGAAAATTTTATAAAGGCCTATGTAAAGCCAACACCAACAGAAAACTTCCCCAAAGAGAGACTGAAGATTAATGAATGAATAATGTATAATTTTTGGAAAGAAGTTTCAATAGAAAAAGTAAAGCAATAACAAATCTAAAATTACAGAAACAAGGAACCTCTGTAAGAATAACAGAGTCATGGCCAACTAGTGACTATGGACATGGCTGGGGAGCAAAATTCAGGAGGGTCTTTTTTTTTATATATATATTAACATGATCTCCTTCTGTAAAAGAAATAATTAAAATCTGTACATTGTCTCCCTCATTGTCCCTAAAAGTTATAAAGTTACCACATGAGGGGAAAATAAAATAAATAGATGCCTAGAAATGTCATCAGAAAAAAAAAGAAATCACCAAACAAATTCTGTATTAATTGTCAAAGGATAAAACATTTCATTGCTTTTGTACACACAAGATAACATATCAAACTTGAGGATGAAGAGTCCATGGGCACCTTTGGAGGCTTATCAACATCATACAATGTTCAACAGAGTTTCTAAACAGCAGGCATCCAGCACCCATTGGAGTACCTTTAAATCTGTGTGTTTGTGTCGCCCAAGAAAATAAAATCCTTACTCCATTTTTTAATCTTATTAATAGAGTTTTTTTCTTTTTGTTTTTAAAAGAAGTCACTATATTTAAAAAGTACACTGATTAGTAGAGTAACATTTCTTCCTTTGGAAATATAATAATGAACTTAATATTTGCAAATGTTTAATAGTGGATCAAGGCTTGCGATGTCAACCAGGTCCTGCACAGTAATGAGTTTATTATTAATAAGACCATTTTTTTTGTTATATTATAAAATTATGCTATTTTTACCCAGATAGCATAAGGAAAAATCTTCAAACTGTGAGTTTAGTTGCTAATTGAGGGAGTATAAATAAATATCTTCACTAAACAGCAGATGTAGATTACGTTATTTAGATCTTGATTAATGCCTTTTTTAATAGAAATTTGTAAAATAAAACCTCACAGATTGTAGCTTTATTAGTAAACCACATGAAGCATTCTGTGAACTCCTTTTCATGTAAAAAAGAAAAAAGAAAAAACCACAAACATCTCATTCAAGCACAGAGATTTTCACACTGGGAAAAGCACACAAAATACAGTGACACTGCTATCTATGGAGTGAGGAATCACATGTCAGACTCTCACGGTTATATCAAAATGAACATAAGAGCTACCCTGCGTATCACTCACTTCTATAAAGCTGCTATAAAAACTGAATGAACTCCTTAGCAGCTGAGATCTGCTTGGGTGTTCCTTTTATTCTTTTCAACATTTATCCCAGATTGTTGTATGTCAGCAGCCAACAGAAAAGAGAATGGTGAGTTTGCCAATTATTCTTCTTTGCAGAAAAAGCATTCTTATCTGAATACAGGAAATGTTGTATCAGTAAATGGTGATGAGGTTGAGGTACACAATAGGGCTTTTTCTTAATTCACCAAACACAAAGACAAGACATATTCTACTGACTGCCAGTTGATTCCTCTGAGGTTTTCCCTGTGAAGCAAAAAATGTACATAACAAAAATTACTACAGCTGTTTTAGACTGTAATTCTGGAGATCCAAGAATGGTGGCAAAATTTTACTCTTGGAAGAATGTGACAGAATAGTAGGGATAGAAAAACACCCTCTACACGTTAAAAGGTAACTGCACCCATCACTGGGAACATTAATTTCTCTCCTCCATCAAGAATTCTCTAGTTCAGTTTTTTCTGGATGAGGCTACACTGCACTTTAGGAGACCCAGTGGAATACCATGCAGATTTTGCAAAGTCACAGACTGCTTTAAGAGGCCCTACTTCGAACCTGGTTAATACCATTTTAACACATGTTCCCTTCCCTTCCCCTTCCCTTCCCCTTCCCTTCCCTCCCTTCCCTTCCTTCCCCTTCCCTTCCCTTCCCTTCCCTTCCCTTCCCTTCTCTTC
>VYZV01027136.1:5418-27531 GCA_013401275.1 Pandion haliaetus | reverse complement strand
GTGAAAAAAAAAGAACCAAATCTGAAAACATAGAAATTTAAAACCTTTCCTTTGGTCCAACTGCTACAAAAAAGCAATCTTCCGATACTTATTTCAAATAGTTATTCTGCAGTTTGTGGATTAAGAGGATAGAAACCTGTTCCAAAATCTGTCATCATCAATGGTGGGACTTTCACTGACATCACTAAATTTTGTAGTAGTCTTCCAAACTACTCCCATGAATAAAAAATGAAAACTTCTTTGAAATAGGATTATTTGTACTTTCAAGCAAAAATAAATTCAGTTTTCATTAAAAAGTAACTGTTCATTGGTTTAGTACATATACTACAAACTTACTGGAATGAAAGTAGGATCACTGATAGACGTGCAGTGGAATTATACGTAATTAGTTTTTTTCTTTTCCTCATGTGCACAGTATTCTGTTCTAGTTTTCTGCTGTAAGGACTATATATACATTTACTCTCTTTAGGTCTGAACTGATGCGCCCTTCGATACCAGTAAGCACCCCATTGATGGGACCTGCAGTAGATGTTATGGCTGTTACGACTCTGGAGGTTCATGAATCATCAGTATAACAGTGCTTTTAATTCATTCATATAGGAAGGTGGCAAGGAGAATTGGCCACAATTTCTCACATACAAGGGAAGTGCAAAATATCATTTTACATACAACAGATGTCTAAAGAAAAGCAGCCAGTTGCACATACATGAGGCTANAATCTTCCTGGGTTTTTGGTTTTTTTTTTTTTTTTAAATAAAGATAAGAACAAAGTAACATGTCAGAGTCTTTCCTAAAATATTATCTGGCTTAGTATATTGCAAGTACTGTGAGGCAAGATGCCCAAAAGTTAAATTCTCAGCTCTTTTTCTTTATAACATGTGGGGTTTTTTTCCATGAAATCAACAATTCTGATAAAACGTTTTTTAGCAATTTCACTTCTGTGCTTGTTCATGCTGTGCCCAGAGTTCAGGGACTCAAGATATCCCTGCAACTAGCACTCAAGCAAAAATCATCTCTCACACTAATTTCCTCTGTACATGTCACTTCCCGCTGTCCTCTTTCTTTTTGGCTTGAGAAACCTGTAAGATATTATCTTTGGCAATTTCTCAGGAACCATAAGCAAAGCATCCATTCCAAGCCTGTCCCTTGGTGTTTGAAATTTACATGTTATTCCCAATCTTTCCATTACTGCTTAGAACACTTGCCAAAATAAAAGTAATGTATAAATCATCAAAATCAAAGATGGGCCAAAAGCGCCATCAAACATTTTTCTTTTGTCCCAAGTTTTAGGCTTGAAATTTCTAAAGATAACAGCTTTAAATGGGTCCTCAGAGCTCAGCACCTCTCCAGATATAACTAGCACTAGGAATCTCACATTAGGTACAGAACTTATCTAAGGTAGAGGACCCCATATTATATGCATAAAGGCTGTTTGGATGCAAACCCTGTGGCAGATACTACACTACATGATAAGTTTCTTTAAATTAGTAGTTAGAAAAAGGATAAAAACTGAGAGATTGATGGTGGGGAGTGGCTGTTCAGATGAGATGACCTTTAGAGGTCCCTTTTATCATTAAGTGCTCTGTAATTTATGATATATATATATAGGATTTACCAGGGGATGTTTCTAAGTGCTGTTTCTAACCCTATTAATTTTATGCAACAGGATTGGGTCACAAAGATAAGTAGAGATATGTACAACAGCATCTTTCTTACTAAGTCAAGTGACAAATCCTGGAGAGACCCTCCCAGTCTTAACTGCAGCTCATAAGATTTGTCAAATTCTATAATCAAAAATTAATTTTTAAAAGTGCCAGTTGTCAGCTAGATCTAATTCTTTATGAACTTCTAAATACCTCCCACTGATCACATTATTATACTTTTGGTCTTCATTCCCATCAAGAAGGCGTAAGCAAAACATCCACATTTTGAAAGAGCCCTTTGTACTTTGTTACAGTACAAAAAACTGGATACGACTAAAATATGTGAAGCAGGTCTTAATGAGCAAGATAAAAGAAAATAGGTTTCCACTGTCCAGTGTTAAATTGTTCATGTACACTTTTATCTGTAGAAATCGAGTTTGTGTTCACATCACTAATTTATGCAATTTTAGCAATTTACTTTCCATTAGTTCAATGTCTAGGCATCTAACCACAAGCTGTTGTTAACTAAAGTCTCAGTGCAAGAACTTATTCAGGCAAGTTTTCCTCAGGTCTAAGACAAACTCATGAGTTACATTGTCTCAGCTAAATATGGTAATTGTCCAAGTTTTCTTATTTGATTGAATTTGTCGAGTGAGTTGTGCGTTCCTACTTCAGCCTGACACAGCAGGATTGCTTTTCTTTGAAACTTAGGGTCATGATCCTGTGCGTAAACCGGAATGGTTGATGTTTGCACATTGTGCTTCAGCTGGTGTGATATGGCTTTTACACTTAAGGTTCTGATTCTACTACTCTGAAGAGTCACCCCTCTGCCGCTTACACCGGTCATAATGATATCCTTGGGAGTCACAGCAGAAAATGACAAAAATGTGTGAGGGTTTTTCAAAGATCTTGTGACACCACGGATTTTATTGCGTATATATAGTTATCAGCAGTGCATCACATCAACAAAATAAATGAAAACAAAGTGTTGGCAATAAACAAGAACATTTTTGGATGTCCAGTCTATTTCTGTAGTTTTCTCCTAGTTCAATATCTGCAGGTCTGCTTCAAGAGGGGGACGAGGCAGGAAACAAGGCTGACCCGTGCACAGGCTGTGCCTTCACTATCAGAACATGGTCCCACAGGGTCTGAGCACTGCAAGCAGAGCTGGGTGCTGGTGATAGTGTTCAATGACAGGCCCAGAAAGGGTGAGGGGATGAGTCAAGTCCATCATCCCTCCAGGGTCCATCCAGGGAACCAAATCAGCAGGAGCGGGAGACAGGGTTGTAGCAGATGCTACGTAGGTCTGAGCTTCCCCCAGGGCTGGAGGCAGGTAGACCTCTGACAGATCGTGGGGGGTTTGCTTGCTCAGGCCTGAGCTGAAATGTGGCCCCTGGGCCCATAAGCAGGGGTGGGGGTGCTCAGAGAAATTGAGGCCTATTGTGCACTCAAGGCCCTGACAAATATCTGCCCCTTTTTCTCGTGGCTAGAAAAGTTTTATCTTCTGCAAATCTGTATTCTTTTCTATTTACTTAAGCAGCCAGTATAAAAGAATATTCTTGGCTTCCCTTAGAGTTTACATTTAAACACACAGAAAAATGTTTTACACCCAAGCTATGGCTGCAAGCATTACTGCAGTGTCCCCAGATAATTGTTCAGGCAAGTTCCTTTCTTAATGATCTTGGTAGCTTACTGAAAGCTTGTCTTTCTCCTTCTGTCTGTTTGTGCTGTTTCAGCAATAGCTGCTCAACAGACTGACAAAGTTTCCTGCATCCTCTTTACCTTTGATTCAGTCTAAGGTGAAAAATGTAGTGTTTTACAGAAATAAAAAAAAGGATTAAAAAAAAAAAAAATTCTCAGGTATTTTCTGTACACACTGTAGATTATAAAATAGTTTATTTTCGTAGTAATAATAAGACCTGAAGACCTCATTTTTATGGAAAACACTTGTATATGCTTCTTGGTTGTTAGTTCAATGCTGAGCAATCTAATCATTAGATTAAATGTCAGTGTACCAGCTACTGACTTATACAGTAGTATTCTAAATTTGCTCTGAATACTTCAAAGGCGTAACTAATTATCTTTTAATAAATTATAGATATAAGCTACCCTTGATTCAGATATATTAACAATGGAAGTACTTTAAAAAAAGATGCAGTAACTTTTCACATTCTTTGTTACAAGGGTTCTGCTAGCCTATGAGATCTCCAAAAACATTTGGATTTCCTTTAGCTTGAACCAGTTACATTTTAATTATAAATGTGTGTTCCCATAATCTTATACAGTAAGTGAAGATTTGCATACATTTTGTCTATCAGTTTTTTATTTAAGGCTTAGTTCCATCCATCTTTGCCAGCGCTGAGGATATGTGGTAATACTTTTCGGGGGGTTTGCGTTTTTGTTTTGGGTTTGGGTTTTTTTTGGTTGGTGTTTGTTTTGGGTTTTGCGCATTAGAAGGGAAAACCATCTTCCACTTCGATAAATACATAAAACACAATGGATTTTTCATAGCCCCCAAAATACAATATCCTAATTGGATATACACTGCAATACCCTACAGGAGTTCTTGAATGGTCACTAAAAATTGCATCTCTTCAGAATGATCTACAAGACATAGGAGGTAGGGGTCAGCGTACACATCTACTTCAAGGGTAGTAGCCCAGGAACCTTTTAAAGCCTATGAAAACAAATTGATATTTTCAGACACTGTTACCTTTGACTTATTCTATGTGTCTGACCTGGACACAGAGATGACAATTCATGTACTTAAATGTAGTCCTCTAGGGCCAATTTAGGCACCTGAAGAGGATCCGAGTTATCTGCACAGGGCTGCATTACAGAAAAAAACATGCCTTTTTGCAGCAGCAGCTGAAGACTGGCTGGGGGACTATACCGCATTTAAAATGGCTACAGAAAACTTTGCTTAGGTACCTGAAATTTGCTTCCCTAGATTCCAAGCATGGAAACATTTAGGATCTCAAAAAGGGAATTGCTGCAACCAGCATCCTCAGGAAGGAGTTGTCTAAAATAACACAAAGGGCAAAGCATGAGGCTGAGTCTTAGACTGCACTCCTGTCTAGAATTAGATGCCTTCCTCTGTGCTGCATGGAGCAGTTTCTCCAGTTAGATTCACACCTTGGACTCCTCTCCCTCCAGATCAGGAGTCTCCAGACACTTTAATTTTCATTACCAGAGTCCCACTAAGTTCAAGAGCACTGACCAGAGTTAGTTAGCCCTGAGCATTGTAACTAAAAGCTCATGGCCACTCTGAGTCACCGTCCCTACAACTGTATTTTACATGTCACAGTTTTGCATTTCTAGGTTCAAAGTGGGAGAAGATAGGGACAGAGATGCAAAAGGCCTGGAGTGTGTAATTGCCATCTAAGCTGCAGAAAGACATAAGAGAAAACTGTTTAGGCTGGGATAATTTCTCTTTTCCGTAGATATTCCAAATTATTAATATTTAAGAGAGAAAATAAGGAAGTGATGTAAGCCTGGACAGAGCTCAGAAGCATGTGGAAGTGGCCATCCATTTGCAAATACAGAATAGCCAGGCTTATCATTAGAAAACGGTAAGCAGTATAAGGGGACATAATTTACGCAATAGTAAGCTTTGCAGTTTTTATCAAAAGTTTAAAACACTCCATAAGTTCTAAACATATTTATTCAAACTGGCTGGTGCTTAGGGGTCCCTATTACAACTTAATTAATCTGCTTGTTAGAGTTGCCCCAGCTGAACCTCTTTCTTCCCTGCCAAATACTCTGACTTACTCCACCTTCCCTAAAAACCATTGCAATTTTCTGTGACAGCTGAGGAAAAATGTGTTTTATATTAGACTAAATATTAGACTATTGTGTTTGTCTTTTTAAATTTCCATTCCTTGCCAGATCAAACACTTGAGCTTACTGTAAATCAAAAGTGTATATTTTTGGGAAGCTGAAACTTACCAATGACAAGTTGGAGAAATGCACTATGTCAGCAAACTGTTAATCCTAAACGTTGTACTTAGCTTAAATAAATCCTCTGCTTTTCATCATCTATTGCAATGTAGTGCTATTTTTCTGTGGAGTGCAATGCCACAACAGTGAGGAGAAATGGTCATAAAATATACGTCCAGGCTGCTTCAAAAGCAGGCTGGTCCCCTTTAGAAGTTAGGGCAGGCAAACCCCTTTTGTAACTTATGTTCAACTGCAAAGGACCATTGCAGCAGCCAGGAACAGCTGGAGCGTAGGCACACTGCTGCAACACCTTCTCCTTGCCACCTTCTCTTTTGGCCATGTCCCAGCGCCCCGCAGGCTGATCCAGGAGGGGGTTTAGTGCGGGCTTTGCCCCATCAGCACCATACTGCTAGTGATCTTCCTCTGGGGCCAGCTCTAGGTGATTTATGGCTCCTTTGCATCAGCAGAGCTGATATAAATTGAGCCTCAGACATACAATTAAGGAGGTTTGTTGGGCAGCGATTCGTGTTAAAATATTTGACAAAAAAGTTAGTCTTGTGCTGTTTACATTTTCAACTGGACACACACTCCAAATAGCAAGTTACTGATTCTAAAAATGCAAAAAATCTTTTTTAAAACTTATAAAGACTTGTACTTTGAGCAAAGGAGCCTAAGCAGATAATTACTATACTATTATTGTATGTCTTACCAACAGAAAATTCATTTTTAGGAACTTCGCAAAGGGACATAGGAAGAGCACACACAGTTAAATGTAAAGAAGTGTAAGAATTCCAAGAGAGAGTTGTAGCCTATTTTTCAGTGTTTATCCCACTCTAGGCTTCATGTTTCTAACCAGAAACTTTTCATAGGACAATAGTAGGAAAATGGTTTCTGTTCAGGCAGGGAAATAGTAAAGGTTAGGAGTTTTTCAGAGTCACTAGGTAGAGGTAGATGTACAAATCACATGGACCAATGCAATATATGGAGCAAAGAAAAGCACATCTTTTCATAGGGTTATGCCTTCCTTACTGTTGGAGTGGTAGGCAGAGATGAGTCAATTGGACTAATTTATTTCAACTTAATGAAAGATTCTATTACGGTCGTTCACAAGGAGATATTAAGGATACTTGACATCCACACTGAAAAAGAAAAACTTGTCACGATTGGATCTTTATATGACAAAAACCTAGCACTAAGAATAAAACGGCTGTTTCACAGCATCCTCAAACATTAATAGCTATTTAATTCATAGGTTAAAATTTAGGTTGGTATCATTCAAATTCTTACCACATGCTATATAAAGATTTATCATATTAAATTTATGGCAAAATAATTAATATTGTATTTTTGTATATGTTGCAAAAATACAGTGAGAAATTGCACCTATACACAAAACACAGACTTGTAAATGTGGCTGAAAAACTGACTCTCATCAGCTAGATTCTAAGATTACATTTTCAGTCTTCTGTAAGGCAAGACTGAAATCCTTGCATCACTGAATATCCTGGAATTATTTTATGTTTTTTTTCAATAAAACCTGAAAAAACACATTCTAAATTGATCAAAATGTTTTGATAACAAGAAGTAGGAAAAAAAATCTTATTTCACCAGAAGAAAACAAAATATCGAGAAATTCCCACATTATCATTTTCTGGGACAAAGCATTCCATGAGAAATCTTACAGCCAGGTTTAATGAAAAGAAATGTAAGCAAAAGTAACTACTTCCGCTATCAATTATATTGGGATGGTAGAAAATTTAACAAAAAGGTTCTGTGGGCAAAGGATACAAATGAGCTGTTAATTCTGCCATTTCAAATTCATCACTTACTAGAATGAATGCATCTTGGTTCCTTTCAGAAGTGGTTTTTTTTCTTTATATATTTTATGTCTTACAACAGTGGCAGCAATTAAACTTTCTCAGACCCTGATTCTCTTCTAATTCTTTTATCCTTAATCAGCCTGGCTTCTACTGCACTGAAAGGTAGCTGTTCCACTCCAGCTTTCTAATTCTGTTGTCTTCTGGGGACCCAGTATCCACTTGACAAAATCACAGTCAATTATAGTAACCTTCCATTAGGCCTAGCTGGAATGGTACAATTGGTAAAACTCTCTCACAGAAAAGCAAGATAAAGATCTAGGTGTTCTTCCTTCTAAATAGCGTCTAGCTCACTTGAGAATATTAATATTAACTATTAGACCTTTTGTGAAGGGATATGGAAAAGAAGACTTTTAATCCCATTAAATAAAGATTTTAATGAAAATATGTTACACAAACTTTTTAGAACCTCTTCATGGTTCCTTCCCATTTAGAATGAAAGCATGTTTGATTTTATTTCTCGAGTGACAGTTCCCTACTACTAATTGTGAAGCCCCCATTTGACTCAAATTGTAATTTAAACTGTATCAAAATAAGTATTAATATTTACTTCTATGCCTTCATTAAAAGTGAATCAACCTAAATTCCAATAAAGCAATTTTAAAGTATGATAATTATTTTGACCTTAGCCCCAGTAAATGTGACTTTACCATTACTGGCAATAGTCACAGGCTTTGTATGGACCTGCGGGCGCCTGGGTGCAGGCTCTCAGGACTTGTCTGGCCTTGTCTGGGCCTGACTTGTTTTTATCTTGTTTTAACGGCTGTCCCCCTGCCAAGTGGCTAGCGCCCAGCCTGTTTTAGCTAAAACCCTGTGAACAGCTTATGGCGAAGGTCTGACAAACCTCGGACAAAGCGACTGCAAAGCAAAGGATATCCCTTTGCATCCTCTGAGAGCTGGGGAAGCCGTTCTAGGCGCTGTGGGGAACGGCTGAGAGAGAAGCAACCTGCGTAAAGGAAATGTGTAGAGGGAAACCCAGGCAGAGCCCAAGAGTGATGTGGAAGGAAGCTTCCTCATCACACTCCTCCCAGCAGAGAGGAGGGACAAGCCCCCACCATGAGCTCCCAGGAAAGGCCTGTGTTCCCTTTTCCCAAAATTTGTCTCAAATAATTAGACTTGGAGTGAAAGACCTTGGTGCTAGATTAGGACTGGCTTACTATTGCTCTGCAATTTCCTGAACCATGTAGAGTTTGGGTATAGAGGTGGAGTTGGTCTTAGCTTTTTATCTGTCATTGCTGAACATAGATCATCCATGGCAGTCAGTTTTCAGTCATCTGGCAGTGGCTTGATAATAGCTCCATTTCTTTTCCCCCAAGATTTTTATTTGCTTGAGTTATATAAGCAGTAACAATACCTTCCTTGGCAAATGTACTTTTATAATGTTGGCTTTGGGCATTACTAATTTTCAACACTACTTCATGAACTAAAAAAATATTAGCTTTTTAACCAATTTTAATTTGGCTGGTCATGACTCTTCAAACATCAGTTTCCTTTTTATTCTCAGCCTTGTCTTCAGTCTTTGTTATGGAGAAATCCTTTTCCTTCTAGGTCACAAAGTTTTCACAATCACTTGATATTCTTGTTCCTTTTATAGTTTTATTTTGTTATGGACAAATAAGCAAATAATCAGAGACAGATAATAAAAGTCTCAAATAAGTGTAAGATTTTGTGATTTTAATTAATTTTGACAGTTACTGGAGGAATATTTTTTCCTTTCCTCACCTCATCTTCAAATACCTAAGCTATGAAGGAATATTCTTTTAATATGTGACAAATATATCTGCTTATACATTTAAAGATCTAGGTATTGTTTTCTCCAAACATCAATCAGCAAATGCAATGCTTTCTAGAAGAACAAAAATATACCCTGTAGAAATCCAGGCCTGTAGTTAAGGAATAAATATGTCAAAGATTATCAAGATAATAAAGGATGTCAAAGAAGCATGTGTGCTCTCTCTCAGATTTTCACTCCTCTCTTGTAAATTGTCTGCGTAATTTGCATGAAATTTATATTAAAATCTTGCCTGCTTTTATTAAGACATCAGCAATTTGCTTGTATAAGAAAAATAGTTGTTTTCTATGAAACTATAAAAATAACACTCTGTAACTTCTGATATCCACATCAAAAGCTGTCAGGAAATTCAATTTCAACTAGCATTCCCCATTGTTTATTAAACTAAAATGATAGTTTCATGAAAAGCATAAAAAAAAGAAAACATGTAAAATAAAGGAAAGCCTCAGCTATTTGCAAACTACAAAAGCAACAACAAAAGCTCTAGGAATAGCACCCTTCCTAAGAATACAAAACCCTTCAGTTTGCTTTTTTTTTCCTAGTCACATAGGCTGAATCAAGGGTCCTTTGGGGTCACCCAGCCCAGCCATCTGCTCAAAGCAGGGACAAATTCAAAGCTAGGTCCAGCTTTGAATTTTGATCAGGTTGTGCAATGCCTTGACTAGTTAAATATATTTTTTTATTTCTTCTTATAGTTAACTATGTGCTATTAGCACAACCTTGCCAATATTTTTCTCCCTTTTTCTAATTTCCACTTATACACCATTAGAAAACAGACTCTAAGGTAAGGTTAAACAGGGCACAAGATTGCATCTTAAAATCAATGAACACATAAACATTCTCATATCATCCTCAAAGTATCTCCATTCTTTAACACTTTAATTAAAATTATTATGCTTTTTTTCCTATGCAAAAGAATAAGATGACTTTCTAATAAGCAAAAATGTTTTTAGTCTGTTGGGTCCTTTCAGAGATTTCTTTTGATCCCACATAAAAAGGTTTTATGTGGGGCGAGGGGGTATTGGGGAAGGAATTTTATTGGAAGAGGAAGTGCAACTATGTGGTCCTTTCACCTGACAGCTTTGTCATTTTCCGATTTGCAGCTACATGGAAGGTAATATACAGTATAAATAAATGTGCGTCCTTGCTTTATTTCTCAAAGGATGTCCCTTATGAAAATCTCCATCCCTGGGGGGCAGCTTTCAAATGTAAATGGATTTATTTCCCCTTGTAGATGCCATCCCAACACAGGCATCTTTCTGATGCCTACTGTCTTACGTAAATGAGAAATATAATTATAAGTAAGACTAAACAATATGTTACTGTGAAAATGTTTTTCATATGTCTTCAAAGTAACAATTAAATGGAGAGGCTTGTCTGCTGAATACTGTGAAATTATTTTTGTTTGTTTTGCCTTTTACAGTAAATAAAACAGGTATGCCCTTTCCTTTTCTTTCTAAGCTGTATAATGTACATTGTTGCCTATTTATTTAATTCAGCCTTCTCCATTTAATAATTATTTTCACAGCATCATTATGTTTGCTACAACTAAGCATCATTTAATCAAAAAGCAATAAAAATACAATTACTTATAATTTATTCTCCATCTGTTTAGATTCATATTAGTACCAGTAACCTACCTCTTTATGGCCTAAAAATGTTTGCCTCTAAATACCAAATGATAAGTTACAGCTTCCTGGTTCCCCTGTTCAGACGTCACCCCCAAAAGACCTTCTAACTGATATATTTAATAGTTTGCACCTGGATCATGAACCTCCACTTAGTCAGCAATGAAGATTTAGCAAAAGAGGTTTCAAGAGCAAATATAAATCTAGAAGTCTCTGAGCTAACATCTTGTTTGTGAAAAAGATCCTTTTTATTACTTTGAAAATAAAAGGGATATAAAGTAGATCAAATGTAGATAAACAGCTGCTCAATTTTTTTTACAGTGTCTTTTGTTTACTTGTGTTAGGTTTGAAGAAAACTTGCTTTTAGTGAAGGATACCTGTAAAAAAAGCAAACAAAAATAAACAATTATTTTCTAAAATATTCAGTTTTGAAACCAAAGTTATTTATGTCTAGATTTTTTTGAACACTTAGATTGTCAAAGTTATCCAAAAGTGAAGTATTTTTACTCTCATCATTCTTTTTTTAGTAGTAGGGGAAATATTTCAGACAGAATCACAGAATGGACAAGGTTGACAGGGACTCCTGGAGATCAGCTAGCCCACCCCCTGCTCAAAGCTGTGCTCAGGGCCGTGTTCAGCTGGACGACGAGTAGCTCCCAGGATGAGGGTGCACAGCCTGTCATTGCCAGGGCAGCCTGGTCAAGGGTTTGATCGCCCTCAGAGCAGAAAGATTCCTTCTTCTGTTTAAAAAGAATTTCCTGTATTTCAATTTGTGCCCATTCACTGGGCATCACTGAGAAGGATCTGGCTCCATTTTCTTTAGTTTACCCCATCAGGTATTTATGCACAGGCTCCCTTTGAGCCTTCTCTTCTCCAGGATGGACAGTCTCAACTCTCTCAGTCTTTCCTTGTGTGTCAGATGCTCTGGTCCCCCAATCATCCTGTGGCCCTTTGCTGGAGTCACGACAGCATGCCCCTGTCTTTCTTGCACTATTTGTTTACGCAGTCTGAAGTCCCTGACATTGTAAGAATCATATATTTTCCTAATGCTAAGAAAATCATAGAACCATAGAATCATTTATGTTGAAAAAGACCTTTAAGATCATTGAGTCCAACCGTCAACCCAACACCACCATGCCCACTAAGCCATGTCATGAAGTGCCATGTCTATGTGGTTTTTGAATACCTCCAGGGATGGTGACTCCACCACTTCCCTGGGCAGCCTGTTCCAATGCCTGACAACCCTTTCAGTAAAGAAATTTTTCAAATTCTGCCTGTGTTTCTTCTCCTGAGAAGCTTTACATGCCATTTTCCTTCCTCTACTGCTATTGAAAATGTCCTCTGAAGAGTAAGTCTGTAATGGTGAAGAGAGGTAAAGGACAAGATTTTCTGTGCAATTTGTCCCTCTCAGTCACCCAAATGATTTATGTAGTCAAAACAGTAAAAGTTACTTTTGCAACAGTAACTTATCCGTTCACTGGCTTCCAGCACTTCACACACTGAACTAGGACAAGAAGATAGTACATGTTGCATCCTTTATCTGGGTTCTCATCCTCTGCAATAAAAATCTGGGGTTTTGTCTTAATTTTTTCCCCTCTTTGGACCAATAATTTTGGGGGGAAAAAAGCACTGTACTTTTGGTGACAAAATAAGATGTTTCATTTTAATAATTTTCAATCAATCCAAACAAAATTGCTATTCTTTTTCCCTTATTTCTTTAGGAACTGTGTTTCACTTCTTATCTTTGAATTTATTTTGCTTTGTCTGGTTTGGTTTGGTTTGGTTTGGTTTCCATTTTTTCTCTTGCCCTCCCACCTGCTCCTGAAGAAAACATTAAAAGTAAATAGCAATCTGTGGGAAATATGCATAAAAAAGACTTATTAAAACAAGTAAAGATTTTGAGAATTACCACATTCATCAGCCTAATTCCATATGTTTTGATGTCTCTGATATCTTGTATTCAGTTATTCAGTGTACTTTCAAATCCAAAGGCGTAGCAGAGCCTCAAAGCCCATTTCAGCTGTGTGAGAATAGGAATTCTTTGTAGGATGCAATACTTGTATGTTGAAATCAATTCTTTTTCTACATTATATCTTCCAGGAAGTCTAATCTTTAAAAGCTATTTTTAATTTCCCAAAACAGTCCTGTGGTACATATTTGTAGTAATTTTGAGATTTTGAGTCCTTTGAGATTTTTGCACATTGAATCTCCACTGTTTCATATTAACCTGCCAAATTTAGCCATGGTGAAAAGAGCTCAATGGACTTCACTGTACAACTGGGCTGTTTTGTTGTAGTGTTACTAGCCCACCATTTGCTAACATGAATTTGCAATCGCAAAAATATTTGTTTTGTTCCTCAGATGTGGAAACTCCAGATTTCTGTGGTATCTCCATGACTCAGGGTCTTGGTTTCATGCATTGTAAGTAAATTCCTCGCTGCCTATTATGATTTATTACACTGAGAGGTGTTGAAAGTTGAGTCATGAAATCTGAAGTCTGGATTCAGACCAAAAACACCACAGGCATATATTTTGCACTAGGGATGCTATGAAAATAGGCTGTTCTGTTGCCAAATATACATTAAGACGCGCCCCCAAAATGTTAACTGTCATAATTTCAGACTCCAAAGGTTAAGAACTTCTACGCTAACTATCAAGAGATGTTTAGCTTGGAGCTTGCTCTGTTCCTTATTTTACATAGTGCTGTGGTGCTCTGATCCTCTGTTCCTTTATTCTGACATATTTCCATTGTGTAAAATTCTAACAATAGAACCATAACGACAAACAGAGTAAAAGAGTAAATAATGACTAAAACAGTTACACTGTTTTTCTGTTTTAAAGTATTTTCATTGTTTGAAGAATAAGAAGTATTCTTGTATATAATTAAATGTAGGTTAAAGAAAGCACAGAAATATTTGGAAATACCACACTGACAATTATCTACTGCCTTCACGTAGGTCTATGTCAGAACCACAGAGTGTTATTTTAGATACACCCAGAATAATGTTCCATTCATTCCTTAGTATTACTACACTATACTATATAAGTTATATGGATGATAGAGTCATAGTTCAGCTTGCATGTTAAGACATTTTGCAAAAGCAACATATGTTAAGTTTGAAAAATAATTACTGTTCTCACACAAGCCAATTTAAGACTGTTGAAAACTCTGTACAGTGTTTATTGAATTCTGAATTATTTGATTAGCCAATGCACGACAAATCACAGAGTCAAAATTCTCTGATAGATTTTATAGCTAAGAAAGCATTCCAGATACTAATGTAGACCAAACACTAGATTACATTCTTTATGTACATGAAAAACCAGAAATCTGTGTTAATCATCCAAAATCCTGTTCTCACATTATTGAAATACACAAGTAAGATCTACAGCATTGTTGTAATTTTATGTTGTTGGAACTTGATTAATTTTGTTGCCCTTAAATCCATGACACAAACAGAAACATAACCATTGCTATTCACATGAACTAGAGTAACATCCTAAAAATTCAGGGTTTGAAGATGTTAATACCACTTGTGATAGCAGTTGAGCACCTAAATACTTTTAAGATTGAACAAAAGAAATTATTGCAATAACTTTAGAATAAAATAATTTCATAAAAAGAATATTACTAGATTCATTACTCCTTATTTTTCTGATATAATTTCATTACTTCCTAGAACTGTTTAAAAATGTTTTATAATTTTATTTCCTACAAGCAGTATTGAGTTTGTTGGATCTAAAACAGAAATGGGTTTTTTTTACCCTTTTAAAATTTGCCACTAATGAAATAGAATACATTTTTTTTAAAGTGCAGTATATTTTAAGTGGTTACTCTGCATGACAAAATTAAAGATTATTGAAAAAGGTCCCTCAAAATGAGCAGTAAACTCCTGAGATTGTGGCACCATGTGTGTATGGAGTAGAAAGGAACTGAAGAATGAATGTTTCATCACAGTTCCCATTTTCAGAAAAAAAAAACCCAGAAAAATACAAAACTTCTCAACATTATTGACAAAAGAAAAGGTACTTTTCACTTAGAGAATATACGTGTGGGTGTGTGTATGTGTTGGTGTGTGTGTCTGCATTTAATATTTCACACGTATACATGCTTTATGGAGACGCTTGCCTTTCATTGTAGAAAGAATATTTGGAAAAAAAGTATTTTGGATTGTTAGAAAAGAAGCATAAACTAGGAAAACAAAAATATAATAATCTTTGCACATACAGTGGAGTGTCCAAATATATTCTTTACTGAAAACTACATTCTGAAAGATTGACATCTGCACGTTCTTTTGCTTTTCCAACACAAACACATTGTTTTATAGAAATAGCTTTATGAACGCAGCATCCCTCCTGTATAACTGGCCTCATGGAAGATTCCGATATTATTTAAGAGTAGTAGATTGTGGGTAGGGAGCTAGAGGCTGCATTTGTAATAATAAATTAAATAGTGACCAGAAATGTCATCTAGCACTGGAATCTGATCATCTGTAGTTTTAAATTAATAGCATGGGCCTTAGCAGACTTCTGGCCCATGTCAGCCATTATTCTCCCAGCAGTTTCCAAATCCAGCTACAACATTGCAGAGGTCATTCCCAGCAGGCAGTTTGAATGCACTCATGCTGTTTTAAAGGTCAAGATAGTTTATTAATACCATGATGGGCTACTCCAGGCCAATTGGCCTGAGCGCCAGTGAGCATTCCTGGACACACCTGGCGCCTGTTAGCTAGGCACGGACCCATAGTCCAAGGTGACATCTTTTCTGACCCTTTTATTATTGTCAGTAGTGCACAAAATGTGTCTTCAGCAGTTAAATACTGTAATTTGCCTACTATGTGGAATAATTTAGGGCAGATAGAAGGATTTTATTTTTGACCACTACATTCTGAGTCCTCTTCACAGACTCTCATCTTGTTAAAGGTATTAATTCTAGTAAAGCCTTCTCTCTCTTTGGAATAATCTTTTTTCACCTCTGTAAACAGCAACTACTTAAAAAGCAAAATGAAATACTGATTATTAAAGCTGTAAAGTTATTGAAGAGAAAGCACAGAAAATATCTAAATACCAGGAAATCTGGACAGGAGCTTGGTGCTGTTCTGTATACTCAGTCTGTCACAGCTTTACAGGACTCAATACATGGTCTGATTATGTAACTGTTTTTTCAGGAAATGAGCCAAAGACATTGTCTTTCAAGCTAACTGACTAATTTTTTCTGTTTATGGACTTTAAGGGATCAACAAGAAAAGCCCACTCTGCTTAAAAACTGTCAGGTCTTTTGTAGATAATTTGTGTTGGTTTTGAAAAAGAAAGGAATAATATGAATTCATCCTTTCCTCCCCATCCCCTAAAATACCTTTTGCATTAATTGAAAGGATTTTAAAAAGATGAGTTTATCATGACTGTTTTGCATAATAGGCAAGAAATCAGATAGAAAATCTGTGCATATAACATTAGACATTTCATATCTAGTTCATCATACAGTAATCCCAGCCAATCTGTAAATGAAAAAATTCATTAGAGCAAGCATGAAGTAGTAGATCTTGCCTTACATATTTTGTCTCCCATATTCTGCTTTTCCCTTCTGTTTTCTTCCTTAGCAGTATAGCTGTAATGCTCTGTGTGCTTTCCAACTAGAAAAATAGCTTGCATCATATTGAACTGTCATTTTTACATGTCTCTCTCGCACAGATACAGATGAGTCCTATAGCTCTGAACTAAATTGGTCACGGAGGAGCACAGCACAGGGATATTGCTTGCAGCCCAACACCACATGCATTAGAGATTCTCCAGGGTCAATCAGCTCTGGGGTTAGGAGAAGTGCTTCCCCCCCTGCCCCCCTCCCACTCCCCCCAGTGTTTTGGAATTGTTGAAGTAATGATGTTTGGCTTTATTTGGTTTATGTACTGATCTATTGTGGTGGAAAGTCTCCTTTTCCTACAGTTTCAGTAAAACATGCAGTCACTTTTGTGGTTTCCCCTGGGTATATTACCTGTTCCTATAGTATAAATTGGACTGCTGTGAAGATTGTATGTTCCATGCCTGGTCATTGTAGAAAGACACCTCCTCTTGAGCAAGAAAATAATCAGAAAAAAGCATCTGCAAATACCTGCAACACCAAACTGCTGTTATGTCAAAAGGGATAAAGAAGGGAACATGAACAGCACCTATCAAGTAATACAGCGGCTCAGCATGCCATTTTAATTAGGGACTACATGCAGGTGCACTTGAAAAATATCCTTTTCAAGCACAAGCTGTTAAAAGTATGGGAGTTCAGATGCCACCTGTCCTTCTGTGGGAGTAAATCTTTCCAGAAAACAGCTGAATCAACCACCCTTACAATTCATGTGCCACAGGCTCATAAATCACATTCCTAGGGAATCACCATGTTGTCACCATTGATGCCACCCTCAGTTCTTTGAAAAAAATCACTGTGACCATGTGAATGTATTCCATTAGCTGGATACAGTAACTCGTTAATGTTCTTCAAATAAAAAACCCCCTACATTATCAGGAATGTGTGACATTCTTAGAAGTCAAAATACAGTTTACCAGCTTTTCAGTATGTACTGTGTTTTATGATTCTAGAGCTATCGACTGCAAAATTTTGTTCTGACAGCAATTTATGTTTTTCCCCATGTAATCACTGAAATTACTAAAATTCAAAGGCAATATCAGTGTTAGTTGCATCCTGACACTATTCATGAAGATTGTTTAAACAGAATTAATCACAAAAATTAATGAATGTCACACTGGCTTAGTTAAACCCAATTGACTATCTATATCATATTCTTATTCAGCTTTAAAGTAAGTTATTTAAATGGAATTTAGCTTAATTCACTTTTAATGAAAATCTACAAGTAGATAATATTAGTATTTATTTTGATACATTTTAGATTGCAATAGGAGCCACAGAGGGTCTCCTACTTGTGGCTAAGACCTTCACAATTAGCAGGAAAGAATTAAGTCCTAGAAATTAAATTATATTAAACATGCTTTTATTCTAAATGGGAAGGAGACATAAAGAGATTTAAAAGTTTGTGTAATATTGTTTCAATAATGTCATTATTTAGTTGGGTTTAAGGCTTCTTTCCCAGGTCCCTCTAGAAAGTCCCTAACAGTTATTATTAATATTTCAGGAATGGGTTCATATATTTGCTTTTTTTTTTTTTGTCCCCTTAGAACTTTTCTCTTCTCCAAACTTTTACCCTTTGAAAATGAACAAAAATCTGTGGAAGTGTGAAAGCATATATTACAAGAAAATAAAGAGAACATAAGTAGATAAATGAAAACAATAATAGTGAAGTAGCATTTACATGTATTACAGTTGATTATAATGTTACTGCATCTTTCACAACATCTTCCAAGACATTTTACAAAGTAGAAGTATCATTACTCAGGCATAGCTGTGAATATCTGAACATGCAAATATGTATTAAGACAGTCATTAGAGCCTAAGGGTTTACACTTTTTTTCCAGTTAGTCATCTGAGTTCAACAGAAGTATACAGTGTAGTTACCAATGTCAGGTTTTTCTGAAGTGGCTTTAGGTGCTCATTTTTATGGGATGTATACTGAGATACCTTCCAAGTTGGCATCTTTTAAAAATCAGGGCCATAAAATTGTTTCAAGCTGGACAAAAATTCCTAGGATTTTTTTTCTTAATCTTGACCTGAAAACTTTGCCTTTAAAAACATAAAAAAAATCTCAAATGTGGAATAGATTATCTCCAGTGGCTATCTAGACGCGCATTACATGCTCTTTCCTATAATCTGAGGATGATGGAGCTCCAAGTATAATACATTCAAGTACCCTACATTATTCCTGATGAGGTTTCAAGAGAGTTGTCCTGAGCAAGGAATGTCATACCTCAGATGCATCTGCTCTAGCTTTGGAGTAAAAGCAAGAATGTCTCTTGGTTAGCATGCTAATGTATAAGTTATTTTCTACTAAGTAAAAGGGAGGACCCCTATATACAGTATATCTCCTGTGCTAACAAGTGCAGAATCTCCAGGGCCAAAAGCAGAAAACTGTTCCACCACAGTACATACCTGAAATATACTCCGTTCCAGGGCAATGCACAAAAGTCTGCATCAGATTCCACATCTGGAAGAACTGCAAACACTAACTGGGTATCATTATAGAGGCTATATCCCGTCTGGATTTGGATACAGAGCTTTGAATCCAAAAGTAGCTGTCAGTCATGGAAATCTTTATACAAGTCTCTGTGCCTACAGTCATATAGGATACTACAGAAGGTGCTTGCAAATTCTACTCACATGAAATTATGCCAACAGCTGAAAATTTTAAACATTTCTTTTGCAATGTAAAACCATTTTAAATCTGATTGTGTCCAGCACTGAGCCTGTCATGATGTTCTAACAGAAATATACTGAGGGACTCTGCAGTAGAATAAGGATTCTCCATGTGTCAGAGTTTAATCTCTTTGAACACTTACCTGAAAAAATATTTCGTGTGATCACAGTCATCACAGACATTTAAAAAAAAAACCAAAACCAAACTATCTGTTCTGACCTCCCTTTTCCTGCCTTTTCCCCATGGCAAGCTGCATTTAATATGAGACATGAATGCCGTGAACCTCATAACTGACCTGGCTGTGACTCAGTGGCTTAATTGTGGATTAAGGTGAAAAGTTTGCAGTGTCACCAATTTCTAAATGCTTCATAACATAATTTTTGCCACTGAGCACCAGGGAGGATAATATATAAAACTGAAGTATTGGTATAAGAATGCCATAATTCTGGCCTGATGAAAAAACTAAGATTTTTATTGAATTTCTGAGTAAAATAATATATATATATATAGTAGACAAATATAATCTCTTTTACTAGTAAATGGAAAAATAGAAACCTAGCAGATTTATGTTTTTAAAAGACCTTCTTTTTTTAGTGGAAAAATGAAGATGTATAGTGTGCTTTATAGTCAGCCTGAAAGAGAAAGGGACAACATTCCCTGTGAACCTTGCAGTTAAAACGTGTTTCCAATACATAGCTGTATAAGAGGGAGCCTTGCTGACTACTACTGGTCTCTGCATGACATGCCACTCCTGATATCAGAGACACATCTGTGATAGCAGTTCCCTGTTTGAGCCATAACAGCTGAAGTAGAGACATGATCTGTTATTCAGAATCCCTGAAAAAGTGTGCTGTGGATCTTTAAGGGCTCCTATACCTCAGCTCATTGATTCATTCCACCTGAGCTGGCCTTTTCTGTCACACTTACTGCAAGTTGGGTTGAGGTAAGGCTGTTTGCATTAGGAATTCACCCTGTGCCCACCCTGCACCACAGGCTGCATCCATGCCACTGGGCAGCCTACAAGCTCTCTTGGCAGATGGTGCCAGTTTATAGAGCCAATATGGCCCTTCAAGTCTTTATAGACTTTAAGGCAAATGACATCTTTTCCCAAGGACTGTTTCTGTTGACTGCCTTTTCTTCCATTTTCTTCTCTAAAAAATAATTGTAACATATTTGTGAAATTCAGTATGAATTCTTAGAAAGTTGAGATATCCTCTCTTTCCCTCCTGTATTGTTTTGCTCACATTTTCCTTCCCTTGATGGACAATTTCTCTGTTTTCTTCAGAAATTCTTCTTCACTTTGGACTTTCTTAGCCAAATTGCTTCCAATATGTATGTTTTACATTCTAGTTTATAAAAGGCACAATATATCAGTACCAGAGTTGCATAGTAAAATGCTTATGTGATTACTACACATCTATACACAAATCCCACTTTCAGTAAATCATTGCTGTAAAAAAATCACAGTTGAGTGAAACAGGTTTTAGACCTGTTTAGACCCTTGCATAACTTCATAATTTTTGCAGAATTCTTGATCTGTTTCACACAGTAAACCATGGGTTTTTTTTTCTACAAATGTTCTTTTGTTTTCTATTAAGACTACCAAACCACAAAACTTCAAGGGACCATCTATGCAGGATGCTATAATAAAATAGTTTTGTATTGCACCCAGCAATTTTGTTGGACACTGGTCACACAATCCCACATCTATGGTTCATGTTTCTTTGCTCTCTTCAAATATAGGACACTTGATTGTGGTACAGTAGTAAGTTATCTTTGACTACAGAGAGATTAGCCAACTGCTAATAGTGGAATGCCCTTGTTCAAGCAGCAATGAGTTACCTGGAATGAAGTTTTGTAGCAGACAGATGTACACATCAGTGACTACATTTTGAATTCACAGCTCCTTGCTAGAATAGGTCATGGACTTAGGAGGAAAAAAAGAATAGTTAAACAAGTACATGTAGAGATTGCATGGATTTGCAACTTGGAATTTAGCCTGCTGTCTACTAAAGGTATCTGATTATTTTGTTAGTCAGTGGGATACTTCAGAGAGAGGATATCAGAAGAAAGATTTTAGAAGTCAATAGAAGAGAGTAATATAATAGTCTACTTGTCTGTGTTTCATGAACCGCTTACATATGCTATTTCAGCAGTTATCCTGTGAAGTTTTAACTCCTCACTACATTATAGATTTGATTTTCAGGAGTTTGAAGGATTTTTTTCTTCTACTCCCAAAGTAGTTGTCCACAGCATCTGTGCAGAGCTGGCAGCACAGAAAGCAGGTTTTCATTATTAGTACCTTAACAGCTGCTTAAAAGATCTCAAAGACATGACTTGGGCTGATGTGATATTTGGAAAAGAGATCCATCTTCATAAAAAAAAAAAAACAAAAACAAAAACGCACTCACCTGAGCCAGTACAGATGTTAATAATCACGTTAGTTTTACTCCAGATGAGAAAATATATTTTCTAAATGTCCAGCATGAGACTGTGCTAACAACCAATCACTAAATCCAAAACTGAACAGTTCATGTGTAGTCACTGAAATCTTTCCATCAGCTAATTTAAAAATTACAATGTGTAGAATTGAGGTAATCTGAGAATTTCATACACGGGGGGATATTCAGACAAATAATCAGAACAGGAACTAGAGAAACAAAATGTGATATTCATGATAATAAGATCCTTAAATAATACTGTAAGGTTATTAAAGGATGAAAACATGAAGACTAAAAGTCTCTGAATAATACCAATAGAGCTGTTTTGTAAGAGAAAATGGTCACTGTGGAAGAATGAATGAGAGGAGGAGAAAAAGAAATTTTCCTGCACTTTCTTAATAGCTAATGAAAAAATACTCACTATTTTGAGATATTTGTTCTCCTTTTCTAAACAATTACTGGTGCAGGCTTCTCTTTT
>VYZV01027135.1:0-18564 GCA_013401275.1 Pandion haliaetus | reverse complement strand
TTGTGAATTTGTAACTCCATAAGGGAATAGAAAAAGGAATATATGGTTATTTTTCATGATAGAAAGTGTAATGCAAGAATTCATCTTATCCTCCTCAAGGAACTGTGCTGGGTCATGTGTAGTTTATCATAAGAATAAATTATCTGGAAAGCAGAGTCTCTTGGGTTTTTCTGAATAGAATTTGTATAGGAAACTTCAGCATTATATTTGGTATTAAATTATCTTGACATAATGTTTACATTTTAAGTGTCTTTTTTTGTGCACTTCTCTAACATAGATTGGGAGTGACGAAAGTTAGAAATGAGTATATATTGAGATTTGGGAAGAGGTCTTCCTGTGGTCAGGTAATGAATAAAACAAAAAATCTGAATGGTACTAAATGAACCTGTGCATGTAGCATTTCATGAGGATATAGCTATTTGTGTTACTCAGTGCAGTATGTGGAAGCCTTTTGGAATACTGTGTGAAAAGACTAAAAAGATTATTTTACACTCCATAAACATAAAGCTGAATTTGGTAGTAAAGAGGTTTTTGCACCACCACACACCTCCCCCTCCCCTTGTTCTCTATTTGATGGATATTGTTTTATACGCACTTAAATAGCAACCAGCAAACTTTCTGGTTTAGTTCAGTTTGTTCTGGTTCAGGTTTAAATGTCAAAATACCACTTTAGGTTCATTTCTGGTTCAAGGAAAACTAAGATTGTAGGTGAGTTTTTAGATTGAGTTAAATTCAACTCACTGCATTAAAAGTATAATTCAAAACAATAGCCTTGAATGTTCCCATTTTCTTGCTATGATCTTAATATGCATTGCTTAAGAAAAAGGAACAGCGAAGCACAATTTTGTCTGGCTGTTGCTGTTTATTGCACATACAACTTCTTTTTGTAATAAGAATATTCTAATAATATTTTTTAAAGTCTGTTCTGGCTTTCGACAACACATAAATGTTTTTATACTTATGCATAACTGAGTTTCTTTAAAAACTTATTTAGTAATCTGAAACAAATGAAAACATTCTGTTTGTAGATCTGGTTGTCAGTACACTGTTATTTTTGCTAGCATAAGGAATACCTTTTGCAGTTAGGAAAATGTTGACAGATCCATTAAAAGCAAATCAGGACAGTGTTTTTTTTACAATTTTTCATAACCCAATGCTATTTTAGACTTCCGTCTACTGTCGTTGCTATAAAAAGCAAGGTATACTGGTATATTTAAAATATGTATTCCATCGCATGTGTGTTTTCTAAATTTTAACTTCTTGTGCATGACTGAAATAAATAAAGATCCCCAAACTCAAGTTTTTTGGGGTTAATGAGAACTGGATCTGAAATACTTTATTTCTCTCTGGAGCCATCTATGCAAATCACAGTGAGATAAACTCGGTGTATGTAATTTCCATCCATTGTTGCATAGAGAGTTTTCCCTAGAGAAATCTTATGAAATCTATTAATAAATATTTAGATAATTTATAAATGATTCTGTATAAAACTACAAAGTACTGTTTCTTGCATATGTCAATTAAAGAACTTTTTTGTAATGTTATATATATTTCTGTGAATTAACAAGTGACAGTTTGCAATCATAAATTATATGCCCATCACTTCCTTTTTTCCAAAGGAAAACAAAAATACTCTGCCAAATATCTGGTATTTGAAAATATGTTTCAGAAAATCATTAGCTAATAAAAATACCATGGGCTACTACGGTAGTAGAATGTCGTGATATTGCCTGAATTTTTTCATACATGCCTGGTTACATTTCTCTTTGCTCTCTTGCCCTCAGTGTTGCTGTCTTTAATATCTTGTATATTGATTGCAGCTGACACTTTGGGTATGTATGTATGCTTTTGTCAATGCCAGTTGTAGGATGAGGATCTAAGTTAGGGGTGCAAAGCAGGAACAGTAAATCCTTTGAATACAAGATGACTGATTTATACCAGCAGCTGCACGTGACACCCTGTGAGCACAGTTTTATTTATTACGCTGTTTTGAAAAGTGAGTCTGCCTATGCTTTAAATAGTAAATGTACACATGAAATGGTGTGATTTGTAAATTAAAATGTGAACACTTTGTGTTCACATGCACAGATTTCATTAGGATATAAAAATCACAGAAAAGTAAGTTTACCTCTTGTAAGTCAGGAGGCCAACTAATCCCTCCTTCCTGCTCAAACATGGCATCAATTTGTGTGTATGCTTATTTTATTATGATGAACAGAAGTGTCTGATTCATCTGCAAGGGACTGCCTGCCTGCAGAAGGGACATTTTATAGCTGACCATAAGAACTGTTTAGGAAAAAATAACGATGTTTCAAGCATTCAGTGTATATTATAATGTCAGTATTTTTTCTGTAGTTCTTAATGTTCTCACGTTGCTTCTGTGTTTCAAAGGATATAATTTTTGGAAAACTACTGGTTGGAAACAAACAATTACCAAGTTCTCTTTGATCTTTTTTTCTGAATATCCTGCTTTTTGGAGCACTTAACTGTGTTTGTCCTAATAATGCAATATTATTTCACAGAAGAGCATAGTAATTACTGCATTTACAAAACTAATTATTGAGATTTTTTAATTAATTTGCTATGAGGAATGGCTAGCGCTCTAACTAGAAAAAAGTTGTCAGACAAAATGTGTCTTGAAATAGTTAGTTTGTTTCCTGTAAGCCCCAATACGTATAAATAAACCATTTATAAACTACAGGTAAAAAGTTGTATTTTGTGTTTTATTTTACCATCCAGACAACTTTCATAACATTTCTTTTGTAGAAGTGCCTAGACTGTATGATATCCCCTCATCTTTCTCTGGTTTCACATGGCGGGTCACACATTGTGGCTTCTTTCTTTCTATGGTTTGCTACTGCTCTTCATAAAAAGAAGAGTGTGAGAGAAAATAGTCTTAAAAGTAAAATTTATTTTCTTTACTAACTTTTAATCTCTATTAGCATTGACACAGTAAGACTTAGTTTTGCAAAAGGTGGCCCTAAATTCTCCAGCAGTGTGGGTTTGTTGTATATCTGCAGAATTCCCCTCATGCTGCCTACTTCCAAATGCATATACGTGCACTATATATCATTCCAGCCAACTCCCTTATAATTACTTTTGAAATTGTTACAACAAAAATAGTTTCCCTAACTTTGCTGCTTTGGAAGTTCATGATCATTATATTTGGTATCTTGAAGACTCTAAGAACTATATCAAAGCTCTGTCAGAATGGGCTGAACTCTGTGGCAGTGTTGATTTACTGTATTTTATTGCAATTTCCTTCACTTTTGTTCTTCACTTACCTGAATAGATTTTCAGCAATGACCATGGCTACATAAGATCTAGACAGAAACAGTTGGTTGTAAAATAAATTTGATCTGAGCTTTTGTCTGAAAAGTTTTCCTGTCCTTCTTAAATGTCAGTAGCAGTTATCTGTGGAAGAAGTGCAAGCAGGGGGCCATGATCCTTCTAGCTTACTTTTTGAGCTTCCAGAACCTGCGTCATTCTAAGGCAGATGCAGTATAGTATCCATTTTCTACCAAGAATATTTAAGTCTATTTTTTAACATATCCTTTTTTTTAAACTCAAACACATTTTAATTACAGTGAATTTCACAATTTAATAGTACCTTCTGAAAATCCAAATATGTGACATGAACCAGGTCTCCCCTAATTTAATTCTAATTTAATTGTTCATCAAACCTCATCACCTTCTGAGGCATGACTTTCCTCACAAAACCAGTGCTGATTATTTCCTCACTATCTGGTGTTTATCCATGTGCCTATTATTTCTGATGTATATTGTAGTTTCCTCTTACTCATCTGATGTGGAAGTGATATTTACTGGTCCTCCTTAGGTTGTCCTTAGAGCCTTTTTGAAAAACTGATGGTCATATCCTATTCCCTTGTTATGGAACCTTAAGCAATAAGATACCGTGAAACTCTTAACGGTTTTGTGTTACTTACTTGAGTTGCATTAGAACAGGTATTTGGACACGGTTTTCACAGTTTGGCCCTGATGATTTGTTATTGGTCATTTTACTGACATCTCAAGCTGCAAGAATTCTTCTGTCATTGTCTTTGAAGAAAGATTTCAATGTAGGGATCAATTTAAGTTCATTCCTAGTAACTGCTAATGTGTGCACTTAATTTAGCTTTCCTGCTGTGGTCTTGTATATTTAAATTGTGTTGTTACAACTCAAACATAATTTGGCCCTACAGAATCTCTGTCAAGTCTTTTAGTTTTATTGTGCTTTTAAAAAGTTTTGCTGTAGTTTTTATGCATGTAAGAATTTGCTTCTCAAAAGTTTTGTAGCCTACCAATTTAGTATCTTCCAATTAAGCTTCATCACTACCTCTCTGCTTGGTTTATCTGTGTCACAGGAAGGAAAACCTGGGTCTTTATAATCTTTTATAAAGCAGCTTAAGTTGTACTCTGAAGACTTCTTTTCTGCTACTTCCTGCGTTGTTTCTGGGAGTGGGTGTGGACTTGAAGTCACCAGCTCCTTCCCAGAGTTTTCTAAAAGACTGTCTGGTTTTGTCACAAAACCCTCTGTATTCAGCAGTCATGTCACCATAGTGTTAAACAGATTGTTACCTTACAGAGGTGATATTTCAATGCCTCGCTGTTATAACTTGCTGCCTTCTGTCCTTTAGAATCCCTGTTGTCAAAAAGTTAATCTCCCTGTAAGAATGATGTTGGTATCATTTACTATCAGATTTATGGGACCATTTCTGTCTCAGTTTTCTTTCTTCTCATTGCCCCTTGACCTATGAGCCTGGAGATGGAGTTGCTCAAGGTCTTTAAAAGTCTGTTCAGTGTACTTCTCTCTCTAAAATCTTCTGATTTCAGCAAAACCAACTTCAAGGAAACAGTGCTTCACTTCTGAAAACCTTAAGGTTGATAATCATGTATATAATGTTTGGGGCATTAGGGGGAAGCCTCTGCCCTCCACTTAGCTTCTGCTGCCATTAGTTTTAATTGTAAGGTTGTAATTTTCAAATGGGTGTAGTAGACCGATTTTATTGTTTTCTTGATTCATTGTTGCTTTTTGATTTTGTGAATAACTTAAGGAGTGGAGCTGCAAATCCTCTATCCTCCTCCCTTCCTGTAGAGCTGAACTCTAATGCCATCCAGACTCCCCTTTACCTCTGTAGGTTACACTGTCCTGAGACTTGCTTTGCTGAAACAGGAGCCCATCAGGCTGGCACTAGTTTATTACCCGTGGCTGGGCCTTAGCCAGACTCTCCCGCAAAAGTGTTCCTGGAGCTGGTGACTCCTGCAGGAGGTTGCTCAGGACCATGGAGAGCTCTCTCGAATACCGGCATGGGGCGTAAGGGGCATCTTCTATTTTTTCTTGATTTGGTTGCTAAAATTCGACTGAACTATTCAGAAATAAAGGAAGTTGAAGGGAAGGGCTAAAAAAACCCACCCTACACTGAAAGTAGAAACAAGAAGGTAATATCTGGTATAAAAGAGAGTAGACGGGAAAAGCCTCACTTGCAAGTTCAAGGAATTGTGAGGTACTACTGGAGGACTGCTAAACATAGGAGCAGCTGGCCATGATATAGGCAGGCACATCTTAATTACAAAGTGTTTGCCACAAAGGAAAATACTGTGTTTTGCCCAAATAATGAGCTTATATGCAATGAGTCTATGAATGTAATGGCTTGCTTTGTCGATAGTATTGTAAGTGTGCCTAGGAAACAGTAAGAAAACCACATGATTGTAGGTTTTTCCTAGTGCTTGACTTTTTTAAAAAGGATATTTCAAACCCTGTATTATTTCAGACTGGTAATAAGGAATATACTTGAATGGGATTTCACTAGAATTACATGTGAGAAAATATCCAAATTTATCTTTTAAGTCATATACATATACACACGCATACACAGACACACACAAACTCCCCATCTTGCATATTAAAGAAAATAGCTTACTAGTTAAGACTGATAGTTTCTAACACTTCCCATGGTTTGACAGCAAATTTATGAATTAGTGATAGTTACGTTATAAATAAAAATGGGAATTCTGATTAGCAGTGTAATCTTAATACTTGACATAAAAGGAATTAAACAAAAAGCTAATACCTTCAAAAGTGTTTTAAACTCTGTGAGTTTTAAACTTGTCTGTCATTTTCCCTTAATAATATATCACACCAATTTGAGAGGAAAAGTCGTTGGCAGCTTTATGTGAGGGTTTGACTTGCAAATTTCACAGTCCTGTTTTATTCATAGCCTTACTATTGTACAAAGTACTTCAAGTTTTTCAGTTCCTTCACTTTTATTTAAAAGAATAGATCTTAGATCAGCAGTGCACTTGAGCCATGGTGAAGATCAGATACAGGAAGCAATCAAGTTTTGGTGGCATGGAGCTCTCTGAAAGCTGTAAACCAGTGTAAATTAAACAGCATGAACTATATGCTAATGCACATAAATTGCTTCCCTTACTTGAATTAGCTCATTAGATCTCTATATTGTGCTTTGTGGTATGTAAAGTTCTGTGTCCTAAAGTAAGTTTTTTTTAACCTATGAAAATAGTGTTTAAAAGAAAATTGGAGTGCCAAGGGGAATTTTTACAGCTTAAGATACACATATTGGGGCACAGTGGAACTAAACAAGGCAAATACTTCTTTATCATATGGCAATATTAGTATTTACAATCTTCAGTAAAATTTGTCTTGTTCTAATAAAAGCACTGCAGAAAATGCCGTTCAATTTAAATTAGAAAACGGTAATACAAAGCAAGTCTGATTATTTTGATAATGATCACTTCAGACATTCTTTCCCCGATGTGGCCCACTCAAAATTGTATTCAGGCATTTCTGTTACTGGGTTGTCAAGTCACCCGGTCTCCAAGCCTCCCATGTGCTTGGGAAGGCTTTTAGCTCAGTTCTGTGACTCTTTTTCCAACTTCTGAATACTGTATAGCATTGACTATGCTTTGAGTTTGCAAAACCTCCTGGTTGCAAGTAGCTCTCCAGTTTTCTTATAGCTGCCAAGTGTCATGCAGTTTTGCATAACCCTTACAAAATCAGCAGCTCTCTCATCTGCCTGTTTTTCATCCTGATTTATAAACACCCAGTTGAGTTGTGAACAGGCTGATGTTAAATTTCTTGGTTATTAGATTTTGCATATTGCTTTGATGCCAGCCAAAAGAAGAAAGATCTTGCCTCTGATCTTGCTTCTGATGTTTGCAGCCATTAAGGAATGACATGGAGAAGCTGGTGGAAAAGAAGGTTTAGTGGAGTGCTTTGGCACCAGCAAGAATAGAAAGATCAAATATTAGCTAAAGGTTGTCCATCTTTTTCGTCCCACGCTGTTCTTTCCCCAAGGTATCTAGATTATGTTACTGATTAGAAGCTGCACTTCCCTCAAGCAGAAGAGGCGGTTGTACTTTGGTCTCAGAAAAGCACTGAAGCAGAAAGCAAAACTTTTGTATGTCTGTTTCTGATAAATTTGGATTCTAATGCAAACCTATGGAACAAAGTAACATCTTGGGGGGCGGGGGGAAACATCTCATTACTTGGTGAATTTCTTGCCCGTGGAACCACATGCAGTATGAAAGATGTTACCTTACTGTTGTGTATTCTAAGTGATGTTAGAAAATTAGCTTTCCTCTGTAAGCTTCTAATGAGAAGTTCAGCTTGATTTGAAGAGAAATGTCTGATAAAATTTGGAGCACGTTAGCTTATTTTTACAATTGGGCTTTTTTGTGGCTTTTGGAGAAAAAAAAAATCTAAAGTTTGGCTGCTGTGGCTAAAAGGTTGTCTGAAAGATTAGCAAGATCAGTAAGCATGTTTGAATACATTTTAACTAGGTCATGCTAGAGTGCCTTGGGGTCCATTCTTCTGGAGCAGAGATGGCAAATCTATAGCTTACATGCAGTTTAAATGCAACTCCCATTTTAGAATCACATCATGTGACCAGTAGTGGGGTCATGCTGACAGAGGGGCTGTTGGTTAATAGAAAACCCCAGCTACTGGAAGAAGTCAGCCAGCAGCAGTGAAGTTCAGCAGTATGTTCCACCAAGTCTTGTTCAGGGAAGCTTCTGAGCACTTCATCTTTTCAGGATATATGCTGTACTATGTGGCTGTTGTGCATGTTAAGATTTTGGTACGCAGCTTGATGGGCTAAGAAGGTTGGCATTCTTTATTCTAGAGGTTTACTGATCTTCAGAAGTATTTCACAGAATTAGGGTTATTTAAGTTCTGTACTCTGTTAAGAACAAAGTTCTAAGTTGTGTTAAGAAAAGGATGGGTCATTTCTGTTTATCAACTCTCTCATCTACTAATGCAGGGCGGAAAACCCAATTCTTTTCAACCTCTTGATTGAGCTACTATACATTTTTTGTAAGCATTTTTGATGCTTTGATTTAAAGGGAATGAGCGACTGAGAATCCATTACCTCATTAAATCATCTGTTTCAGTGGCTGATTGCTTTAGCTGTTATACACTTACAGGTTTAGGAACTCCTTTCCCCTTCCTCATGAGCTGAATTTATCTAGGTTAAACTCCTAATCCCTGGATTTTATTATGCCTTTGTTTGCAAGTGTAAGAAGCAATTCAAGTTCAGAAATCCTTTCTTTTTTAACGTAAGTCATGTCCTGCTAACTTCTATAGTCTTGTTCTTTCACTATATTGCTTCCACAGGTTTTCACTCTTCCTATTTTCTTTTGGAATGAGGTTTCTGCAAGGGCTATCAGCAGATTATTAACTTAATACTCTGGAGGAAGATCATAGAGTTGATGTTTGAATTTTTATTATTCATTCTTGACTGTGGCTATATTAGGTTAGGGTTGTATGGAGTCAATACAGTAAGTAATCAAGAATAAATAAACCTTTGCTCTTGAATAATTGTCCTGTTAAGATAAAAATTGTTAGAATATAACAAAGACATTTGGTTAGTTCAGATAAGATGAAAGGTAATGTCTTACTTTGCTGTGTTTCTGGTTCATGTATTATTGTGTATGTATAATGTTAAAAGGGACTGTAAAAATGAGGCCTGCTTTATCCATTGCTTATTTTAATAAGTCCATGTATATAATTTCCATGGAGGAGTATATTGTTTCTGCAATTGACTCTTTTATCTTTCTAAAACAAAAATCACCAGTTACTTTTTGTCTAAGTGTTTGACAGAGAATTTTGCATATATTTGACAGGTAAGCTGCTTTTTTCAAGGTACAATTCCCTCTTTTGTTTTAAAATTGCATCAATTGTCAAAAAATTGAGAAATTATCTTTTTTCAAGCTTTCAAATGTAATGTTACAAAAATTGTAAGCACTTTTACTTATTGCTGTATCTAAAACAAAGGAGTGCTTAATGTTTTAAAACAGTATTTTTTTTATTGTTGATGTAAGTCTTTTATCTAGGTTAAAAAAGTTCTTACTTCTGACTGGTTCTTAACTCCTGTTAAACTGTTTCACGGTCAGTGTTCTGTGTATACCTTCAGTTTAAAAACCCCAAGTGCTGTGGGTATGGATCTCTGAACCACTGCCATTGTGATAACTGAACCACTAGGTGTTCATATAGCATAATTTTGAGAATGTTTAGTCTGTGATATTAAAATTACTTAAATTTTTGTTTTGTTTTTTTGTTGTTGGTTTTTTTTTTCCTGATCTCTGACCAGAAGCTATATAGTTGAAGTAGGATTAGTAGTAATACTTAACTTTGTTCTCCATTGCTTTTTGTTTTTTTTTAATAGAAATAAATTTAATAACTACAGGGGTATGGGACCCTGAGTTGGCCATAATTTTAATGTGGTTCTGCCTAGGCTTTCTCCTTATAATTTGTTCCTCAAAGGTGACCAAAAGTTTTTTAATTAAAGAAGTGCCACATTTTATTAGAATAACGGTTAAGATAGTTAACTATTTTAAGTATTGCAAACTCCGTGAATAGGGAAGAGAGAAGAAAAGTAAATTTTTTTTAAACAACTTTTCCCCTGCCCACGTTGTCATTGTGAGTATACTCTTGCTTCCACTTGGTTACAGTTAGTTCAGTGACTTTAAGCTGTGAACTGCACAGTGCCCTCTGATCTGCTGGAGTTTTTTCCTGTCATGTATAAGGTCAGGTAGCCTGCTCCCTGCTCCTTAACTGCAGTTTCTTTGCTTGGGCTGCAAGCTGCTGTACTGGAATTTTCTCAACTGCCATACTGAACCATCTTGAACCTCCCAGACCTGAGCATAGTCATGAGATCTCCAAGGAATGCAGATTGTCTCTGGGAGGCCCTACCTGACCCAGTCATCTTAAGCATTAAAATGATTGTGAGCAAGCAAGCAGAATGCTTCCTGCCCCACTAATACTGTCTGTCAAAAAGAATGGAGGGCACTTCTAAAAAGTCTGAACCTATATACATCTAAAGGTATTATTAGAATTCACAAAAGGCAAGGCTTGGAACAGTATGTATGTTGTCTCTAAATAAATACTAAAATGAACAAAGAAGAATTTTGTTATGAAAGCTGAATTATGTTTTTAGGTTATGAAGAGAGTTTATTTTTTTTGCAAGATAGCAGGAATTTTCTTGAAATTTTGGCAGTAGTATTCTTCTGCTATGGAATTCTTTTAAAGGGCTGTTCAATTTATTTGTATTCTGTTTTCTCCGTAACTCCAGACTTGTGATTTCTCCAGCTGCATTAAGTGATTATTCTAGTGACTTTTAATATTTTGATTAAAATAATATTTATTTTCTTTGCAAGGTTTCCTTAGCATATTTATACTTTTTATAAACCATAACATACATGAAAGAGTATACATGAATACCCTTCTATTAATTTTATGAAAAATAGGGTTAAAAATAATATTCCATCCTTGATTTTTTTTTTTCTTCAATTTCAAAGTTTTGACTGGTATTTTGAACAGGGAGTAATGCTTAGTGATGGGGAAACAATTATTCGACAAAACTGCTAAACGGCTGAATTACTTTAATTGATTATGCAGATTTATATCTTTCATTCAAAATTTATAACATCTTTCAGCTGCAAATTTGATGGTATCAGTAAATACTAATGAATTGAACTTCAAACATCATTTTGGGGTTGGCAAATATTAACAAGGGAAACTGGGGCCTGGTGAGACTGGCTTGTACAAGTCACTCACTAAATCAATACAGAACCTCAAATATTCTTTGATTTAATTCTTTGAATGCTTGATCACATTGTATGTAATCTAGGTATAATGAAAGATGGTAGTTAAAAATATTCTGATTAAGTAATTTGCCTTTGTGGAAAATCCATAATTACATAAATAAAAAGTAGAAAATGCGATATTTTAAGGTGAAGAATTAGGTTCTTTCTCAATGTTATGATACAAGGTCAAATCCAAAGGAAGGTGTTCTTACAGAATGTGAAACACTTTTGTTTGAATGTGAAATTAAAGGGACCTTCTTTTTTCTTTTAATCAGTTATTAATTTCACTGGCTGCTGGACTAGTGGAATTACTTGTTAACCTCCAAGCCCATGATGCAGTTGTTTATTTCCTGCTGTCATGGAGAGGGTAAGCTGTTCTTCAGATGTGTTATGAACTTATGATATTTTAAAATTTACTGCTATTTGTATGTGAAAGATAATACACATTGTACATTTGCATGTTATGCCTTTTAGAATTTTTTTTTTTTTTCACACCAAAAGCTGTAAAAAATGCTGATTAAATTCCTGAGGATTTCTGTTATTTCATGGAATCACAGAATAGCTGACTTTGGAAAGTATTTTTGAAGATCTTCTAGTTCAACCCCACTGCTCAAAGTAGGTTCAACTGGAGCAGGTTGCTCAGGTCTGTGTCCAGTCTCCAGGGGTGGAGACTTCACTAACCTGCCCAGCCTGTTCCAGTGTGTGACCACCCTCACAGTAAAAAGTATAGGCTTAGGCTTAAATGGCATTTCATGTTTTAGTTTGTGCCAATAGAATAGAATAGAATATTTCAGTTGGAAGGGTTGTACAATGATCATTTAGTCCAACTGCCTGACCAATTGAGGGCTGACCAGAAATTAAAGCATGGTATTAAGGGCGTTGTCCAAATGCCTCCTAAACACCCACAAGCTTGGGGCATCAACCACCTCTCTAGGAAGCCTGTTCCAGAGTTTGACAACTCTCTCGGTAAACAAATGTTTCCTAATGTCCAGTCTAAACTTCCCTTGGCACAGCTTTGAACCATTCCCATGTGTCGGATCACTGAATAATACTGGCTAGCTTCCAGTTAGTGGGGACCTCCGCAGGCTCCCAAGACAGTACTCTGTTGTCTCTACTAATTGCCTCTTGAACTGGGCACCACTGACAAGACTCTTGCTCTGCCTTCTTTACTTCCCCCTGTCAGGTATTTTTATATATATAAATATTGATACAGGATGTATAGGATATATATCCTGCCTGAACTTTCTCTTCTGGCTGAACAATCTCAGCTCTCTCAACCTCTCCTTGCATGGCACATTCTCCAATCCCATAATCATCTTGTCACCCTTTGCTTCACTTGCTCTAGTATGACCATGTGATGTACTAAATACAAAGATCTTCATCCATTGTGGCATGTTGTATAAAATAAGCTATCATGGGAACTTTTNGGGGGGGGGGAGGAAACATTTGCAGTAACATCTCCTGACTGGACGATGTGAAACTTCCTAAGCTTTTTCTTTTTGGAGGATATTTAGACCTGTGGTAGATTTAAAACCTTTCTGGATTTTTGATTTTTTTTTTTTTTTTTTTTTTTTTAAACTTACATTAACAGGTTAGGCTTCAGGAAGTATGNNTAACAGTGATGGCCTGATGGACTATGTCAGTAATTAAGGTCACTTTCTAGATGCTATATAAATACTAAAGTAAAAAGAGAGTTCATGTCTTAAGGAAGTGTAATCGAGGTAACAACCAAAGGGATACACAGAAGAGAATGAGGAGATACTAAAGCATTTTTAACACAGTAATATTTAGTCACAGTCCCTGAAACATTGATTTCTAGTTGCTATGACAGAACTTTGAAGGGGAGTAAGATAAATAGGTAGAATGATTTAGTCAGTTTGGTGTCAGCTGAAGAAAATCTCATAGGTATTTGTAGAAGACTACTTGTGGTCAGTGCAGGACAGGAGAAATATTAAAGAATATGTCCCTGTCAATGTTAGTAAATTCTTAAAGAAGCTAGATAATGCGTAGTTTAGTGAAGAACCTTAAATATCACAAAATGGTCTTGCTTGTGGCATGGGTAGCTAGAACCTCACAGGGAACCTACACAGGTGTTCAAAGAGTTGAGGTTATAAAGATATAATATAAAACCGAGTATATATTTATTGGTTTCTGTCAAGTGCAAATGAGAAAAAAAGAAAAAGAATACATTAATCTGGATGGAGTTGAATGAAGACCTAGATAATGTTTGCTGTTTTGAACAGCAAGGAGATAATGTAGGGGAATATAATAAAGTATAAAGCAATATTAGAAATTCTGTTAGGGTGAAAGAATTAAGACCTTGTTCAGTAATGGCACCAAAAGTATTATTCTGGATAACAACTCAGGTATTTGTGGTAGTTAAGAGATAACTGGTGGAGGAGGAGGCTTACAGGAAAGAAAAGAAATGCATACATTCCTTAGTTACTTTCCTACAGGATTCTGATTGAATTTAGACTTGTAAGCAAGATGGGAAATTACACTTACTCTTCTCTCAGCTTCAGTTTTTCTGCTATACACCTTCTTAAGAACTTCAGAAAAGCAGAAGCAACCTTGGTTTGGCAACTTCTGTCATGTCTTCACTGATCATCAGTCATTTTAGGGAATTTATTGCTGCTACTTGGCTTGCAAATACAGCAACTCTGGAGCTGTCAATCAGCTCTCAGTTTATAATCTACATGTGTTCATCTTTTCTTTTTGACTTTATTTTGGTTGCATCAGTAATCGCCACCTATGATTGTAGAATAAAATTAGATATACAGAGCAACTACCTCTGTTTGAAGCTGCAAACATGCTGCAAGTATTGAATACCTAAAAGAAGAAGAAATTTGGCACAACAAGATTGCTTACTGGACATGCTATTTCTTTCTCTGCCTTCCTTTCTGAAGGTGTTTTCACTTCTATTGTGGTTTAAGTCCAGCCAGCAACAAAGCACCATGCGGCTGTTTGCTCACTCCTCCCCCCAAGGAGGGATGGGGAAGAGAAAATATAACGAAAAGCTTGTAGGTCAAGAGAAGGAGAGGGAGTGATCGTCACCAATTACGGTCATGGGCAAAAAACAGACTCAACTTGGGGAGAAAAAACCAAAAACAATTTAATTTCTTAACATTCAAATCAAAAGAAGGTATTGAGACGTAAACCCAAATCTTAAAACACCTTCCCTGCACCTGTTCCTTCTTCCTGGGCTCAACTCCACTCCTGGTTTCTCTACCTCCTCCCCCCTCAGCAGCGCAGGGGGATTGGGAATGGGGTTGGGGTCAGTTCATCACACGTTATCTCTGCTGCTCCTTTTTCCTCAGGGGGAGGACTCCTCACTCGTCCCCTGCTCCAGTGTGAGATCCCTCTCATGGGAGACAGTCCTTCATGAACTCCTCCAATGTGAGTCCTTCCCATGGGCTGCAGCTCTTCACGAACTGCTCCAGCATAGGTCCCTTCCACGGGGTCACAACCTCCTTTGGGTGCATCTACCTGCTCTGGCGTGGGGCCCTCCCCAGGCTGCAGGTGGATGTCTGCTCCACCGTGGACCTCCCTGGGCTGCAGGGGGACAGCCTGCCTCGTCATGGTCTTCCCCACGGGCTGCAGGGGAATCTCTGCTCCGGCGCCTGGAGCACCTCCTCCCCCTCCTTCTGCACTGACCTGGGGGTCTGCAGGGCTGTTTCTCTTACATGGTCTCACTCCTCTCTCCGGCTGCAGTTGCTGTTGTGCAGCAACTTTTTCCCGTTCTTACATCTGTTCTCTCAGAGGTGCTACCATCATTGCTGATGGGCTCGGCCTTGGCCAGAGGTGGGTCCAACTTACAGCTGGGGAAGCTTCTAGCAGCTTCTTGCAGGAGCCACCCCTGTGGCCCCTCCCCTGCTACCAAGACCCTGCTACACAAACCCAAAACAATTTCAAAATTCTGCAAAGTTGTTTTCAGCTCTAAAATTTTATGCAGTTAAATTGAAAAAAGTCTTTGTGTTGGTCAGTTGAGCATTTTACGATACACACTAGAAACTCAGGAATAATACCAGGGTCCTTTAAGGTTCATTTTTCCTCTGCTTTGAATTTCTTGTCTGTATTATAATATGTATTCTACTAATGCTTCTAAATGAATCTTAAGATGACTTTTCTCAAGTTGATAATCTTGCTTTTCGACTCTAGCTTTAATTCCTCAACTTGTGTTAATTTACCTGTAAGCTGAGAAGTCATCAAGCTTCCACGCTCAGTGGCAGAATCCCTTTAACCAAATTTCAGGAAGGATAAATCACATTGCATCTTTCTGCTAAGTTTGTTCTTGTTGGTTATGAGTTTGTTTTCAAACCAAATGAAATGAGTGGGCCTGTAGCTTTCACATAGTTAAAGAAGTCCCTCAGTACCACCTCTTGCTGCCAGGGAGTTTTCTGTGATGAAGATCTGAAATTACAGTATTTGAAGGCTTCAGTATTGAATAAATCTCCACTTGCAGTGAAATTGAAAAGGGTGGCGAATTCCATTACGAAAATGTTTAATTTGAGAATAATCTGCTGATTGTATCAGATGAGCAGATCATATTTATTTATGTAAAATTTTAAGGGAGTATGTGAAGAGAAAATCACCCAAATTGCTCAGAGCAATCCATACAGATATAAAATTAGGTTTTTACAAAAGCAGTAGTAAAGATGAAGGTGTGGATGTAGGAGTAAAAAGTAAGCAAGTCTCATGATTATGTTTACTTATGTCCTGTGATACATGTGAGTAGAAGTTAAGAAGAAAAAAAGAAGTAAATTTACACAATAATTAAGTATACATACATAATACTATGAAATTTATGTGCTTATTCGAGAAAAAGTAGGGAATGGGTAGTTTTTATGCATAGAAAACTAAAATTATGTAACTGAAATGGTGAACTTGAATAGAAAACTAAAGGAACTTCTTTTTGGATACTTTTAGAATCCAAACATTAATACATGTTCTGTGAATGGGTTTCTGTTCTTTGGTTGAAGAAAATAACATATATAATTTGTGTATTAATAAAGGTAATAAAAAAAACTTATAGGTGAATGAAATGCTCTGTAAATTGTTTCCAGTCAATATTCAAAAAAGTTTGGAACTAAATTGGATAAAGTCTCTTGGGCTTAGTATAAATGAATGCTAGAATTAGAAATAATTGCCAGCCCTGGCTTGATCCCATCAGTATGCAAAGCATGGGGACAAATTTTGAAAGAAATGACAACTGCAAAGTAGAGCTAGATGAAGATGGAAAATGAGATAAATGCAACGCAAGTGTGCCAAAGATTGTTTGATCTGGATTATTCTAGGTTTACTTATTAACTGTTTCAATGAGGGAAAGTAAATTTCCTAATGAAACATAGTTTGGAAGAAACTGTGTATTTGGACTTCTTTTCAGCATTTTCTTGGCACACACAAAATAATATATTAAGTTAGAGAAAATGTGGATGGAAACAGTATCATTCATTGGAAAAGGAAGTAGCTGAAGGGATAAAAGTGACAGTGACTTGTGTTGCAAGGAAGAGTATTAGACTGGAGGAGAGACACTATTAGTGCAGTGGATTACATCTATTTTTCATCTTGGGTGTTTTCAGTAGTGACAATGTCACAAAAAGATAATAGATTATAATGAAATTTAGGTCACAAAGTAGAGGAGTGTTATGATTGGGGTCAGCAAAATGTGCAAGAATTTTTTACTTGGGATACTGGAGTGGTAGAATGGGATAAAGTATAATAACACAAAGTTAAAAGTATTAAAAATAATAATTTCTGTATATAAGATGGGAGCTTATCAATTTGAAGAGATATAGATGCCAAAAGATTTGGAGGTATTATGTCCTTGCAAAATGGTTGCTGACTGCCAGAGTAATGTGAGCATGAAAAAGACAAATCCTGTCCTAGGATATATCAGAGAAAGCAGGTCCAAGAGAGAAAAGCAAGTATTGGTTTCATACAAGACACTGGCAACATCCTGTGTGTTTTATGTACACAATTCTGATCCCTGATGTTCTGAAGAGACTTAATTGGAATGGGAACTGGTGCAGGATGTGGAGAATTTGTAAGCCTCATGCGGTGAAGTGCTTGTAAGATAGCATGTAAGATTCAGGCTAGTATGTAAGTCTGAGAAAGGATATAGCTGCTTTCTGTAGATACACCACTGTGTACAGAATAGGGCAGTAACTGAGCTCTCTAAACTGAGTTTATACTGGTGCAAGAAAACACAAGTATAAATTAGCAAAATATAAATTTAGTCTGGAAATTAAAGAAGGCTTTTAACCATTGGAAGAGTGCGTTTTTTAAACGGCCTTCCAGTAATGGGGAAAGGACATCAATTTTTTTTTTAGGTGGAACTTAAAAGACGTTTCTATGACATGGTTACCTGAAATACTATGACATAGGATTTGACTGAAGAAATTTTGCCCATGTGACCTAGTTCAGATTATGAAGATGGTGTTTCATTAATCAAATACCACATAAGCCTTCATAAAGAATGCATTGCATACACCATGAATAATATTTGCAATGTTTGCTTATTTGTATCAAACTCTTTAGAGTCATTTAAATGTTATTTTTGTCCTTTGCTCCTTAGTCTTATTTAAATATCCTAAAAGGATTATTTCTTTAAGCTCTAATCCTTTGTGAGAGGCTGTGCCATCACATTATTCTTACATAGGAACTGGAGTCAGAAAGTTGGTTGGGTTTGGTTTTATTTTAAATTTTATTTTTATTAGAGCACAACAGGTTAACATTAGTTAGAGTAGCTTGCTTTCTGAAGAAGATAATTTTTGTTAGTGAAATCTTAAAAATACTGATTTAACTTACTTAAGTTTACTTTAAAGCGAACCTAATGATGTGAAGGTTGAATCTAAGTTGCATGTACAGTGTAACATTCTTTTTGACTGTTTCACATTTAGTGATAAGTCATTGTGATAGCCCTTAACATTGGAGTGAATTTCATGTTTCATACTGTGAAAAAAGAATTGTAGATGATGTACATGCCATTAAATATAATGCTGTATATATTACCTATACAGATGTATGAGTTTTGCTTCATGAGTAATTTTTTTTTCTTTTCAACTTAAGTTACGCTTTTTTTTTTAGTGAATCTAGATCAGTAGGTGGTTGAGCCAAAAGTAGGCTAGCTTAGCTTTCTTTGAACTGAATCTAAAATAACTTGAAACTGTACATTGCCAAGAAAAAGCATAATGCTATTCTGGGGCCAGAATTCTGAATAGGAAGCAAAAATACATGAGGAGAATATCTCTGCTCCATCGCTGAAGTTGTTATTGAAAGTATGTTGGGAATAGTAAGTTAATAAGGATCTTATTTAAGTCATGGAAGATGTCCTTTCATTTGAAATGATGGTATTGGACTATTCAAGTTTCTAATTTGTAAGTACCTTTTAAAGCTTTAAAATAACCAGAAGGCATTATGGGGGCAAGGTGAGGAAAGATAGTATGTATTTATTTTTTCATT
>VYZV01027134.1:74508-90087 GCA_013401275.1 Pandion haliaetus | reverse complement strand
ACCCACAACAAAAAAACAGAATCAAACACACAAATTTGCAAGGGTCTAATACAATGCATTTTGTATGACTCACTGAATTTGGGAGCAAGTGGTATCTCCTTAGTAGTCAGACATGAATACACAGCTGTAGTATGAGCTGACTGGTTTTACTTGTTAGAGTCTCTGAATGATCCTGTATGGTAAATGTGCTTGGGTTGCTGTGTGCTAATTAGTGCAAACGGTGGGATTCATACTCAGATAAGGAGGCATACACAAGTTGTAATGTAGGGATTGAGATAATACTGATTTCTGCCACCATATGTTCTCTCATCACTTCCAGTTAATAGACTTCTTGAAATCTGAAGGTGATTAGAAGCCAGACAGCTTAAATATTTGTTACTGGTTCAGTATAGTTTATCTTGGTTAATGTGGAATACTACCATAGTACTAAAAGTCTTGGATTGGCTATAAATCTATCTTGCTTAGAATTCCAGAACTGCAGACTGATTTGGCAGGCTTATGAAATTCAGTCTTTGGTCCCAGTATAACTTGAGAAGAATTTCTTAATCCTGAGTCCTGTAGAAAAGGAGACAGTTTGATATTAAAGGCAGNATATTAAAGGCAGATGACAAATGTGAGGCTTATCTAGCTGTACTTCATGTATCTGTGTCCTGTTAAAAGCAAAACGGGTTGTTCTGCTTGTCAAGGGGATGCTGTTGCTGTGCATTATAAACTGCAAAAATGCAGGTGTAGTTTGTTGCACCCATTCATGGAAGTGCTGTTCTGTGTAGCTATTTCAATAGAAATTGTGGCTTATTTAGTATTTAACTTTGCCTGTAATGGAACAGCACTATATTTGGGTGAATATACAGGGAGAACTTACTCCATTGTAAATATATTAAAACACTAGTATTAAATGTCTTGATATGCTGAGCTTCTTGCTGTCCATGTGAGCAATAGTTCTTGCTTTTAGCTGAAGACCCTTGATTTCTCCTAGAACTAAAGTATATGCTTTTCCAAAAGCCTGTTTTGTGTCCGAGAAGAGCTTCTACTCATCTTCTGGCTGAATTCCCACGTATGCTGGATCCAGGCTGCTTGCTACTGTTAATAAAACTCTGCTCTTAACAAACTATTCACGTGCTAAGAAAAACGACAGTAGAAGAATGGCTTTCTGTCCTGTGAGCAAGAGTGCTATTACAAACTGTTTCTCTTTCAGGGAGCTGGTGAAGCCATATGCCTTTCTGCTTTGCTCATTGACAAAGTCTAAGCAAGGTTTGCATCCTAGCTTTTTTTTCACCTGAGTCAGAAGGTTTGCATTGCAATGAGACTTGGCTTTTTTAAGTTTGGAGTGGTTTTTGCTGCTGAGCAAGGAACCGCATTAGTATTAAAGAACAGCAGAAAAGTTTGAACAGCATGGTCCTGTCTATCAAGTAATACTCTGATAAGCAGGTTTTTGGCTTTTAAGTTACCTATATTGGAACTCCTTAAATGAAGTTATGCCATAATGAAGCTCGGGCTTCTGTAAACATTCAAAGCGGTATTTTCCAGTGTGGACTTCACTGTCATAATGAACAACATGAAAAATAAACCAAGAAAAAACCCAAAAACTTAGGTGTGAGCAAGATGGATTTTTTTCTTTCCTGTAGCACATTTTTGCTTGCTAGTTTTTTTTCTAGCTGTTACTGTTGAACCCTATTTAGCATAGGACGTTAATCTGCATGGTAGTATGAAGTTACCTCTACTTGCTAATTCAAGATAAGCTCAGAGTTTCTAAGGCAATTGAGCCATGGCAGCATGCAGTTTAGTAGGGGCTACTTAATACTAGTGAGAAAAATACCATAAATCAGCCTGTGCTTAATGCTAGGAGTACCGCAGGTCTGTTGCTTCCAGTAGCAACTCATTTGGTTTGCTCAGTGCTGTATCTTGCAGCATAGACTCTATCCAAGCCACCTATTAATTTGACTTGCTCAGTATCTCTGGTCTGTGCTATGATCTTGTATCTTTCTCACTGCCCCTTTTCTTGTGTTTCCCAGCTAGTTTACACTCTTGAAACTTATGTTTGAATACCATCTCATTAACACTTTGAACAAGAATTCTTAATGTCTTTTTCCAACTTTAGGATCACTGATTAACTGCCTCTTTCTTTCTTCTTCAGGCACAAAATCCACATGTATTAACTATTTTTAAGGTCAGCATTCTAGCAAAGGGAATATTAAGTTTCTTTCTTTCCTCTGTGGAAGTCTTTCATGTATTTGAAGAATATATTTTCTGTAACTGTGGAAAGCAAAAAAAAATCATGGGCTTAAATTGCAGCAAGTGAAATAAGATTGATACATCAGGAAATACTTTTTTTTTTTTTTCCCCTTGCTGAAGGAAAGACTAAGCTTTGGATTGCTTAGTCAGACAAGACTGTTGGTGTTGCTGTAATTTGGCCTTGCTAATATGCTCAAACCTGCCAGTGCTTTTCAGGGGACAGGGGATGACTTCGTTTCATTCTAGCTCTTTTTTCCTTGACTCCTGTTGTCTGACATTGTCAGTTCCTGTATGGATTTCCTCTTGGCTGTCTTGTAGCTGGGTATAAGGCAATCCTGTTGCTACTTTTGCAAGCAAAGTGTCTCATTTCTTAGTTTTCAAATGTAACTGCTCCCAAGAGGCTTCTTGTGTGTATTCAACTTTCTTGAATATTCAATATGTAGGAAGTTCCTATCCCCCTACTTAATCTGATGCAACTTGTCTCCTGTAGTGCAGAGTCTACCAAAATTCATCTCTGTTACAGTAAGATCTTATAGCATTGGAAATAGAGAACCAATAAATAATTTTTGGTACCCTGTTGATAGGATTGATAGAAGCTCTGTGGGACTGATTATGCTGTAATACACTGATTATGTTTTCATGTTTCACTACACTGTCCAATGCTGATAAGGATATCAATGAAGTCTGACGACTACTTTTCAGCAGTTACTCTTTTTACTGTTACTTCAGCCAGTGAAGCTGTTAGTACTGGCAACACAGTGTGATTTGGGGAGGGCAAAAGGTTTGTATTTTTACTTAAGTGGGTGGCTGGATCTGTTCTGTGTGCTGCTTGACAGTACTTGGATTTCCAGCTTCAAACAGCTAGCAGTATGTTTACTTCACCCTAGCTGCCCAGCTGAAGTGGCTGCTCATCGAAACCACCTGGGTCTGGTGCCTCCTGCTGAAGAGGCAATGAGGTCTCAGTGCAGACTGCACAGGAAATTGTTCAAAGAATGATTGAACATGTTTGTGCTACGTGGAGCATGCAAGCATGTAGCTTGCCTGCAGTGGTGAGCATGACCTCATCCAGAGCTTTTTAACACACGGAATTAGAATTGCCTTAAGGGTGTTTTTTAATTGAGCTTTGTTTCTTCTTGCTCCTATTAAAATGACTTTTAAGTACATTGCAGTGCAAGTCGTGTGCTTTACTGCCTTTCAGCAACCTAATAAGAGGCTCATGAGAATTTGAGAATCTCATTCAGACTATGGTCTAGTACGGCATGATCAGGTGTGTGTTTGTCTTGCTAAACGGGGCAGGGGGGGAAATGGTCTAACAAGCTCAATTTAACAAAGTTAGTAAAAAAATCTGTCTTGATAGCAAGAAGAGGACAACTTGTGAGATTTTTCAGTATTTGGAGTTTCAGATGAGATTTGAGATAAGTACTTGTGATAATAGTGGTAGCCTCCACACCATGGAATTAGTGGATCTCGTAACTGACTTAATTTTAGGCTTGAGATAAATCCCACTGAAATGCAATAGCAGTCTCTTAAGTGCAGTGGATCTTGGGTTTTCCTGTGCACTATATCCTGTAGCATAAGCACACACTTGGATGAATGCAGTGCTTAGCAGACTGCCACCTGAGCCTCTAAATTGTCTTTTTCAGTTTTTGCCACCCTCACTGGTTGGAACAGCTGCCCTTTCTACAGACAGTGAGCCTACTTCCACTTCCACATCCTTTTTTAAAACTCATTTTGCTAATCTTTTCCTTGCTGATCTCTGCACCTTCTCATAGCTGATCTGTCTCCTCTCGAGCTGTATTGAGTCGATGGAAAGGTCTTTCGGGGACAACATCCTTTAAAATGTGATGTATGCTTGGGATGTTGCTAAAAGGCAAGAGAGCAACCTTACACCTGTACTACATCTGAACTGGTGCTAGCACAAAGCTTCCCCTGTCTGCCAAACTACTACTAAATTTAATGCAGCCACATATAAAGTGGTGACGGTATTTGTTGGTTGCTAGAGGCTGTGCGTGACTGTTGGGTGATAAGATGCTGGCACTCTTATCCTGTTTCCCACTGTCTCACATATCATTCTCATGTTTCTAGACTGCTTCAGCACTGATCTTTCACTTCTATTGTAGGGCTGTCTTTCTTGGATTTGCTGTTTGTCCATCTCTTTTGGTGATACTGTTCAGTATTGGGACTGAGGAGGAGAGAGCAAAATCAGTGGCAGATACCAGAATTGCATTGCAGCTGATCTCTTGGACGTCTGGGTATGGTCTGATTCTGATGGGGCAGTGTCATAGTTTGCCTGTGCCCTACGTAACAGTAGGTGTAAACTTTGCTCTGCTCTCCTACTTCCGGGTGAAAGGAGTATCTGCAAAAAAAACCCAAAAATAAACCGAACCCAAGGTAGTCTTGCAACAAGTTGTGTTTCCTTCTGTATAGTATATCACAAGGATTAGTGCTCAAAAATAAGGCTAAATTGCAGGCTACTTGTTGCAAGATGGAGAAGGAAGTGCTGGGAAAGCACAGCTGTACAGCTGCTCCTTGGCCATGTGTTACACCCCAGGCAGGTTTAATGGCCTCACAGCTGGCTGGGGTAGCAGAGGTAAACATGAGATGCAGAGTTTGCCCACCTGTTTCTTTACTTCCTCACTATGGCAGTTGCCTTCATGACGCAGGTTTTGTTTTCATGATGTGTATTTAGTCCAGGCAGGTACCTTTGACTTGTCCTTGCTGTGACTGCAATAATCTCTGCTGGATCTGTGCCTGGCAGCAGCTGTCACTTCCCTCCATGTCTAGACTCCAGGATTGCTGTTCAGCTGTGTTTTGTGTGGTGTACTTACACTGCAGATGAACACCAAATACAGTTTCCCCATAACCTGAAAGCATGGCCAGGTTTTGTAGACCAAACTTGGACATGAATTTTAACCACACAAATGAGAGATTATCAGAGCTCAAGTCTGGTGACCTAACTGAGACTCACTTAGTGATCCTGCTGGAGTGAGCAAAGAAGCACTTCTGCAAAGTTTCAACTTCTTAGTGCTATGCACTTTCTTCGTGCTCTCACCTGCTTCTCTTGACCCTGAATGATCATGCTTCACATCAAGGCTTTTGAGTTGAAGCCTCTTCTCTGTTTGCCAGAGGGAAGCCTGCAAACAGGTGTTATTACTGGTAACTGGTGAGCCACAGCAGTGTGGGACCCTAGAGCGATTCCTGTTGACACTCCAGAGAATGGACAGCTTTGCTTTCATCTTGGATGTGCGTGTAGTTCTTCAGGCAGCAGCCCCTTTCACCAAATGGGCTCCTATCCCATTTCAAAGAACAACTTTAGCTTTTTCCAGGATAACTGCAGTGTCAGACCTTTGCTAGCATCGGGCTGAGACTGAAGAACTGGAATTCATTTTCTTCGTGCAAATAAAATGCTTAAGTGAACCACTGACATCTGGGGAGCTTAGGAGCATCTAGGATGCCTTGTGTGCAAAAGCGGTCTGTTTTGTAGACCAAAGCAGAGATCAGTCTAGAAAACTTAATTGAACAGAGTTCTGAAATTTTTCTCCCCCCTGGACAAAGGAAGCAGTAGGATACAAAATTAAGTCATGCATGCCACTGAATGAGGCTGCCAGCAAATCAGGTAAACAGGAGTAGTGTTCATATGATTGCATTGTGTAGTCCTGTGCCAGGCCTCTACCGCACACCTCGCAGGCACCAGGCAAGGCTTCATTTCCTGGTATGTGCTGTAGAAGAGCTAGGCACTCCTGGCACTTCCAGGACTTGGAGAATACCTCATGCCTGGGAAGCATGCTTGTTGCTAATAGTCCAGCACTCTACAAAGTGCTCTTGTGCTTTGACTACAATATCCATTTTAAAAGCTTAAAACCACTATTTTAGCCTGGCAGTGTTAGTATACGTGGGTGGGAAACAAAGATGTCAGCATCAGGAAATGGTGTATTGAGGACACAGTACACAGACTGAGTAAATCTAAGTTAAACTACGGGCCTGTGCTGATAAGTGCTGTGGTTAAAAAAGCTGGCACAGGACCCGGCAGAGCAGGGAGGATGCATTTCTCCAGATCCCTTCTCTCCCTAGAATAAGGGCTTCTCTTTGGTTTTTTAATCCCCCTGTGGATGCTGAATTGAGCAGTGACCATAGTAAAGCCTTTAGCTGCCACTTAGCAGAACAAAGTCACTGTCGCTCATGTCTCCCTTCCTCACAAGGGGTTCAGACACAAGAAGGGCTGTGCAGCCCTTCTCTAAAGACAAAGCATTTCTCATGTCTATCAGTGCACTGAAAGCTTTCCCATTCACACTTATTTTAACATTCTTATCCTGGGAAGGTTAAAGTTCACCAGTTTCCCAAGAAGTTCTTCCATGGACAGTTTTTGGCTTAAAATTTCAGAACAATTCTTCCTTAGATGCAGCTGTTGAGCATTTGTGCACTTGCAAAGTGGCAGGGAATGTATTAAACTCCCCCACATGCTCCCTGCATTGAGTGTGTGTTATCTCATGTCTGCAACCCCCTTCCCAGGAGCCATTCAGTCATATTCCAGAACAAGCAATTGCACTGTGTGCGCAATGTAATTTGTCTTTTTGGACAAGATTTTCCATTGCAAATATTGATCTGACCACCACCCACTGCTAGCTTGTTTAGACTGAGTCTGGGTTGAACAATCACAAAAATCCTTAGCGTGCCAGCAGGGTGTTCAGCTTGTGACGTCAAAGTGCTTTACAAGCTCCCCATGATGAATGAGGAAATTGAGGTGTGGCTTCTCTGAAGTCATTCCTTTGCTTCACAAAGTCAGTCACTTTTTTATTTAAGGGTTTAGCCTGCGTTCCTTGAACAATCCAAGTGTGTAATCCCACACTCAGAAAATTTCATTCAAGTTTAGGCTAGAATTTCTTTAGCTGTACTGTGTGTCCATTAACCCTGAGGCAGGGGCTGCAGCAAATGCCAGAATTCCAAAGTCAAAGAGAATTCAAGTCAAAGCACCACTGATGCAGTTATAGTTCATTCAGTATTGCACCAATTAACACATGGGTTACTTCTCCATGTGTTTGCTCTTGATTTGGTGTTTTAATTGAATTATGGTCAGGACAGCAAAGCTGGGATTATATGTGCTGGTTTATGTTTTCAGATCTGTACAACACTGGCTCTTCTAGATCTGATAAGCAAAATTCCTTCTGATTTCAAAGAACCTCTTAGGATATCTGTTCCCTCTTTGCTGCCCTCTCCATCCCGCCCCCCCCGGTTGTTTTTGTACCCTCTTTATCCTCAAGATGGTATGTGACAACCCCTGACTGTAAACTGCTAGCTACATTCTAAGACCAATCCTGTTTGCCCAGTGCTTTTGAAGGATTTTGTCTTTCATTTTAGAAATTTCAGGGATGTCGAGTCTGATTTCCCCTGATTTTGCTGTGAGGTCTCAGTGATTTCTATTAGAGTTTTATATCTAAAAGCAAGATTTAGTCTGTGCTTTTGGTCAGAATACACCACCACAGTCAATCTGCCTTTTGGGCCCTTGTGTCAGATAGGAATGCTGCAGCTGCATGGCACACAGCAGTGATAGGCTGTAAATGTGCTCTTAATGTTGCACCAAGCGGCTGTGTGCCAGATCAGGTATCAGCTGTCCTTTAACAGCTGGTAGAAGGACAGGATGAGCACTGTACCATGTGCACTGCCTAATTTGATGGAAATATGATTATCTGGCCATTCTAGAAACAGATCAAATTTGTACTCTGCATGATCCAGGCTTGCACAAATCTGGAGATAACTGTGGCTCTGAGCTTCCCTCATCCAAAATGTGAGCTGGCCACTGAAATTAGGTAACTGCTGATAAAGAACAGATAATGGCTAACAGTTTGACTAGAAGTTCTTTGCCCTCTCTGCTTGCTCTCAGTAGATGGGGCGTTGTCATTTTGTTAATAACGTGGTCACAGGCAGGACACTAATCCCTGTTCCTCTTCCAAAATCTAGTTACTCCACACAAGTATCCTTTCCCCTACAAAAAACAGTCCATCAGCTCCTGCAGGCCCCTAGCAGCCATTTACTTTGCAAAAGCCCAGTGTGACTCAGCATCACAACTTTATCTCCTTCCTCTTCGTGGGAAGCAAAACCCCAGCTATTTTCTCTCCTTTAGTCTCAGCTACAGTGAGCATGCTCAACACATCACCGCTGCACTATAAAAGCACCTGGAATGGGTAGTGTCATTAATTTAGGAAGCTGGTGAATGCTGCTGGTGCGTGGTAGTGACTGACCCTAATGTTGTGCTTTATTTTCATTTTGTAACAGCCAGTTCTGCTTTACTTCAGAGGCTTGGCCACGTGGTTGTGCCCATAACCCCATGGCAGCAAGGAGACATGAATCTCAGGGCGAAGGCCCAGCTGAGGGCATCTTCCTGTTCTCCTTGCTCACTAGCAATAAGCATAGTTTCTCTTTGAGGACATGTGAGCTATTGGTAGCTAATGTGGCTGGTAACTGTACTTGCTTTCAATGCCTCAGCCCTGCAAGCTGGAGAACAGCAAAGCAGGGAGAAGAGATGGTGTTGAGCAGCAGAGGCTGCTTTTCAGGCCTTTACAGTTTGTGCTGTACTGTGTGGAGTTGTTGCCAGTCCACACTGAAGGTTAACAGTGACCTTTCAGTGCAGTAGATTGTGTTTGTGTAGTACTGATGTAGAGTCCCCTGGGTTCTCTAAGCCTGCACAGTTAAGTCAGCTAGCAGTGATATGGCCAAGAGGTTACATAGCACCAGGGAGGAAAGTATATTAGTTATCCACCAGTGTTTAGGTTAGATGTTTCTTAATGGCCAGCCAGGCTCCTACTGGACACCACCTGATGCCCGGCTTGTAATGAGTGTCCTCTTGGCATCCATGTGCTTCCACTTTAAACTGCATTCAGTAATCAGCGAGGACTGAGCTGCAATTAGGAGTCTTTGCCTAGAAAATTACCTCTGGAAAGGAGACTTGGACCTCAAATGCACTTCTTGAAGAAGCAAGATGAGAAGGAATCCGAGGTAAGAGTTGCTACTGTTTGTGTCTTATGTATATAGTATGTCAGCGCTTCAGCTGAAGTATGCTGGGGTTATTCGTAATACAGAGTTCAAGCCATGGTCCTCAAGGAGGTGGCAAACACTTCAAACCTTAAACAGCTGCTGTGGTCCTGCTGTTGCTGACTGCTTAGCTGGAAAGGGGTTGATTTCTTCCTTTCAGCTGACTAGCTGTAAAAAATGCTAGAAGCTAGCTGACCATAGCAACAGCAGGAGGTCTTTTCTTTGTGGTTGGCTGTCCTAGAGCTGGGTCACCTGGATCTCTCTGTTTTAGTCTGACACTACTTTGTTTGACCAAGTTTCACTACTGGCTTGTGGGCTCTGAATGCTATATGCAGCAGCTGAAATCTCTTCTGTGCAGAGATGGGCCTCGTGCTGCTCTTGGAGATGTTTCCTAATTACATATGGTTGTTGGTTAAATGTTAAACAGGTTTACCTGTTCTTCTCCTTAATTAATAATAATGTTGTTATAAAAAAAAAAGTAAAAGAGAATAATGTGCGTATCTGAGTCTCGTTTAAGGGTACTGTTGGGCTAGATTACCTACTTCCAACCTTTGAATTCTTGTTGTGGTTGAAGGAATAATAGAACAGATTACCACTACACTTTCATAGCAATCTCACGGCTGTGTTCCTCAAATCCAAAATCCACCTGGAAGAGCAGCAGGTGTCAGCCTCAGTTCCTTTCTATTCTGTTGTGGTTTGTGAGGGAAATGACTCCCAATCTTTCTTGCCGCTCGTGTTTAATGGATAGATGATGCACGTTTCTTATGGCATAGTCAGCATTTTGAGAGTTAACAGTTACAGGTCTGAAATTGTTCAGCATGAAATATTTATTGTCTGTTGTGAAAACTGAAGTCGTGCAGTGCTAAGTCAAAAACAGCTCAGTAACTTTATCGTAACTTCTCTTTACTTAATTTGTCTGTATATACATACATACTAGCCACAGGCTGTAAGTAGGTAATTGGGTTCCCCCCTTGCAGAGCAGCTGGCAAAATCATGTTCCTTGCTTTCTGGGAACAGCCTCTTGCGCGTGATCCCACCCAGAGCCAGAGCACTAGCAGTGTCAGTAGAGAGGTATCTGCTTGTTGCGAGTGTGCTATGAAATATAAGTTAACTTGACAAACACACAACTTTGCCACTGTTGTTTTGTCCCTACATGTTGCTTGGCACCTCCTTGCCATAAAATGGTAGTCAAAAAGAAAGCGGAGGCTTATCAGAAGTGTTTGTCCAAAAAGAATTTCAACCAAAAATGTTAAGAGTTTAGTTTAAGAATGCCTCGCACTGGAAAGAGCCTATTTCGGTTTCCCATCTTACCTGAAAATTAAATGATTACTTGAACGTGTCAGTTTTGTTACCCAAATGTTACCAAACTGGAGAGGAAACATGTTATTAAGACAATATTATTAAGGTAGTAACCTACATTTGACCTTCTGGCTTTTCCTACTGATGGGGGGGTGGATGACACCTAAAATGTGGGTGTACTCAGCGGGTGTGGGTATTTCTTGATAACTCTGTTCTATTTCTGACAAGTGCTGCCACACTGATAGGGCAAACTGCCTAGATATGGCTTAGTAACTACTTGGCAGCCAAATTCTTCTATGTAAAGCAGAGGAATTGAATCGTGAGAAAACATTGCTGCTGCTTTTTCATTTCCTGAACAGGCTGGAGTTAGCATGTGGGACCCAAATGCTATGACACTGGGTAGATAGCCTCTTGCACTTACAATGGTATTTACTTGACGGAAGAAGAGATAGGTAGAAAGGAAACCAGTTTCTTGAGTTTAACAGCAAAAACATGAAATTATTTAATGGGGTAGAAACAGCAGTCACCGCTCCACTAGCTGTCTGTCAGTGATGTAGACCATGTGGTACATGTAGGCAAAGATGATCTGTAACAGGATTTCACGGTAACCAGGACTGTCTGGGCCCCCAGAGAAGTGAGGAGTCTTAGCAAAATCCATGTGTCACACATAATTAGAGGAAATGCATCTCAATGGTTTATTTTTTTTTCTCTTTAATTAAGATAATCTGCAAAACATCTACCTAAATATATTTAACTATTTCTTGGTTCATTACCATTCTCTTTGTGAAAGACTTGAGTGTTCAAGAAGCAAATATATTAAATCTCTCATACTTTAGGTTTCCTCTCATGCTGTACATAATGAGCAATGTTGTCATTGTCTCTGACAGCTACCATTTACAGGGCAGAGGCCTAGCTGAAGGTATTGTGGACCATCTTTCTGTCACTGTTTGATTCAGACGTGGTCACGGAAACCTGTCGTTAACATCTTCAGCACTACTGTTCATACAACCTAGTGCCTTAAATGCCGTTCAGGTTCCCGCAGTTCCTCTGAGCCTGTGCTAATGTGAGGTACTAAGAGCCCTTCAGCACTGGTGCAGATGTGCTACAGAATAACTTGGGGAAGTGTGGGAAGGACAAGTGTGCCCGTGCAAAGTACTGCAGGGAACCAAAAAAAAAGGGCCTGCAGCAACTTTTATTCCATTCTTGAAGCAAGAAATTAGAATAAGGTACTGCAAGGGCCTCTGACCTTCGTTCTGTTTCATTTAAGGAATAATTGCATTGACCATTACAGCTTTTTCTTCTGTCTAGGTTTCTCTTTGTCTTTCCTGCTATGTCTTAGCTAACAGTTCCTCCCTGCTCTTTGCCTTTTGTGTAGCAATTTGATGCGTTTTCATTGACTTGGTTCAGTTGACCTTGGCAAACAAGGTCATTCTTCCCCCAGAAACAGCACTCTATGCTTCAGATTAAATCACCGATTTTTTTTTTTTTTTTTTTTAAACCATCTCAATATACTGAAAAGGGAGGAGTGGCAGAAAGTATCTATTCGTCCCTTGCTAAGTACAGTGGCAGTTGGAAACGTTCTTAAATACTAAACTAGAAAGACAGAGAGAGCTGAAATCTGTGAAATACAGTGAACCTGAACAGTGTGAATTCTTTGAAGAGGGTTTGTTGAAGAATAAGCACACTAAAAGTGCCTGGAAAGGAACCAGGACATGTCTATGCTAGCAATACCAGAGGTGCAAAGGCTGTAGATAGCAGAGACACAAGAGCATGTGGATGGAAGAGGAGGAAAGGATTAGCCAGGTGGACTGTGGAGTTGAAAGGAGAATGCACTGATGGCACAGGTATGCAGATTTCATGAGGAGGTAATCGGCAGTTCTCTCTGGTGCTCAGAGGAGAGGGATCAGGGCAGTGCAGCCTGTGTGTCGGTTTTGTGGTTGTTTTTTTAAACATGAAAAATCCCAGGCAGGTGTCAGGGAAACCATCCAACCAAGGCAAAAGCAATGCTTGGGCTCATCCTCTGTCCTTCCTTTGCTGCCGCAGAATCCAGTACAAAGCAAAGCCATGGATAGCATGGATTTTGTTGTAGTAGGAGATGGCCATGATAGGGAGTGCCTGATGTTTTCTTACTACCGATGTGTCTCGGTCCTTCGGGTGTTCCTCTCTAGCTGCATTCATTGGGTTTTGTATTTTCATCAGTGACTCTGATAAAGAACACTGGAGGGTTCCCCACCTTTCTCCCTGGTTACCCACATGCTATAAGGGGAACTTGAAAGGGGGCTGTTAAAAGGAACTTAAGAGAGCTTTCTCCTTGCTTTGTACAGCTAAGAGCCTGCAACATCAAAGCTATCTGCTTTCCGAGTGTGCTTTCCACCCCACTGTCAAAAATGCTTGCATGGCCTATGCAGTGAGAGGAGGGGATCCATGGCAGAGAGCATGGCTGCTGTGACCATGAGGGTGGCTTACAGGCCAGCTAGAGGCAGTCCTCCATCCTGGAGAAACAGCATTTGTTTCCTTGATCTTTTTCCTTTAGTGCAGTTAAGTTCTGGGCAGGATTTTCCTCCCAGATTCGCCAAGCTGTGCGACACTGATGGCAGCACAGTGTGCTGAAGGTAGGAAGAACCGTGGTAAGAAACACAAGTCCTAATCTCTCTGAGGTGAAGACAGTTTTTGCAGACAGTGTAGGCCAGGAGGTGCTGGGATGGGGCAGGAGGAAGGAGGAGGAAAGCATGGTCAGTTGATTATCTCCTGACTGGTAATTGTAGAAGACAGTATTATGGGTTGCCCTTGGTCAGGTGAAGCAGACCTTGTGTGCTGTTTGTTTTCAGTAATAGAGTGTTTTTAAAGTCTGAGGACTGGGGCTTCTTTTCATCAAAGCTTTCTGAGATAAGACCCTGGCACAAAGCCTCGCTGCCCATTCCTTTCTGCTGTCCACCAGCCATCCTCGTTTTCTTCAATGACAACTACAATGTCTCCTTCACTGATGTCCAGTTCATCCATGTTCTGAAAGGAGACAGGGAAAGGAAATGTGGTTAGCCTAAGAGCACAGGAGGGCCCTGCCTTTCATCTACAGTCTGACAGTGTCCTTCTGGTTGGGAATGAGCCTGAAGTACCAGACAGTGAGGGATTAAACACTGAACTGGCTATTTCCTTAAGATCCTCAAATTTCCCCAGCCTCCCCAGTGTCTCCTCCTGAGCAACTTTACCGTTGTATTATTGGGGAAGGCCAGAAAGGGTTAAATATGACTGTCCTAAACCAGCTAACCATGACCATGCAGGTCTACAGGTGTTGCTAAATAAAACAGTGTACAGCTTAATTCCCAAAGGAGATGATAACCATGTCTCTACTAATACAGGCCTTAAATAGGTCTCTCGGTTCTTTTAATACAGAACAGCAGTGACCAGTGGAGGTACAGCGACTTTTCCTGAGATAGGTAACTTTTATCTCCGAATCAAATGGAGTAGTTGCAAGTAAGCTATCGCTGAGCTCTCAAGCAGCTATCAGTATGTTCAGCGGTGCTGTCCTAGTTTCCATGGGAAACCACTTTGCTAGTGTAATAAAATAGAAAACAGTGTAAGAGAGGCTTCCAGGTACGTTTGACAAGTCAGCTAAATCTAAATTTAACGTACCTGACTAGGTAAGAACAGACTCAAAAAATGAGATGCCTCAATATACAATATACTAAAAGTAGTAACAGGCTCTTTTCTCAGCAGGGAAAATCTGTGTGTCACAATTTTAAGGCAACTCCTGGAGTCAGGATCTGACAAAGAAATCCAGCAGTCTCCTCAGGGGAACTGCCATTAACAGTGAGGTACTTTCAGCTGTGCTTGGGTGAAATTTCAGGCAAATAACAAAAGTGTTTAAAACGAAAAAAAAAAAAAAAAAAAGAACATATAATAAAAGGTGTCAGAATCCTGCTGCACCTAAGAGAAGGTGTTCTTTCCCAACCCTTTCTCTGTTTTCATAATTTATCTATTTTGTCACATGCCAGCCTTTCTTCAATGTTGGCTACTGATAGCAGGTCCCTTGGTGTGAGGGTCTCTCTGCACTGTAATATAAGACCTCCTGTTCCTTCTGCTAATCTAAAGCTAATAAAAGGAACCTTTAAACTGACATGTAATTGAACTATGAAAGTCCCATTAGGGGAAGCTAATGGTTTAGCAAGAGTCCAAGAGGTTCTGGAGTCCATCTGAATAAGAAAATTTTCATAACCAGTCCATTCATAACCTTTTACTAACGGTACTGTGCCTAGATAGCTCTGAAGCAAGTGAGACTTCAATATCCCAGTTAAGGATGCAGGTTGCTCTTTGTAGCAATCTTTTGGTACACGGACCACGGCCGCTGTGATTCTGCAACTTGCAACATGGAAATACAGGGAAAGAGTGTCATTTATGGAGGTTCAGTCCTCTCCGCCATGGAGAGCCAGTGTGTTAAACTGGAGCAGAACTCTGCAGATGATAAGTGAGATCAAATGCAGAAGAGTTCCTAGATAAGCATCTGTCACATATTCTTACATGAGGAATCTGTAGCCATTTTCCCTAGGAAAATTGCTTGCCAACGTGACACCTATTTACAAGAAGGGTTGGAGAGAGGATCTGGGGAACTATGGGCCTCTCAGCCTGACTTCAGTACCGGGGAAGATTATGGAGCGGTTCATCTTGAGTGTGCTCGCACGGTAGGTGCAGGACAACCAGGGGATCAGGCCCAGCCAGCACGGGTTCATGAAAGACAGGTCCTGCTTGACCAACCTCATCTCCTTCTATGACCAGGTGACCCGCCTAGTGGATGAGGGGAAGGCCGTGGATGTTGTCTATCTGGACATCAGTAAGGCCTTTGACATCACCTCTCATGGCATACTCCTCGAGAAGCTGGCGGCACATGGCTTAGACAAGTGTACTCTTCGCTGGACAAAAAAACTGGCTGGATGGACAAGCCCAGAGGGTTGTGACGAATGGAGTTAAATCCAGTTGGCAGCAGGTCACAGATGGTGTTCCCCAAGGCTCGGTACTGGGGCCGGTTCT